>PVKN010016434.1:0-17923 GCA_004027915.1 Capromys pilorides | reverse complement strand
ATGGACTATATCTGGCAAGTTCTAACCATATTAGTTAACATTCTCTTCAGAACTGCCAACTCTAGTCTCTAGTTGAGAGGATGGTAATGTTTTCTTTATCCAGCTTCTTGTATACCAAATAATGTATATGCTAAAACCTCTATGCTATGCATTCCACTAAACCTAACTCTTCAGCTCTACTGTTAAGACATTGTTAACTAACTTTTCTTTAACATTATTTCAATTGGATTAAAGTTGATGTAAGCCAATCCCAAACAAATTTGTATTGTTCATCTGTTACATGATGGGACTGTGTATAAAAACAGTAAATCCTTTACTCTCATGAAGCCTGCTGCTTATAATATTTTTAAATAAGTTAAAAATAATTAACATAAAGCAGTGTGTTCTTTGTATCAGCATGGGCATAGGAAGCGTACCGTGAAGGCAGACACCAAAGCTTGAGTTGAAGGACACTTCACAGAGGAAGAGCTGCAAGCTCTGAACACCGACGAGTGACTTCATCCTTGGCCAATGTTTCTGCGAGCAGGAACAGCAAGTGCAGAAACGTAGAGGGGTGAGCTGCAAGGTGCTCTCTTGTCATTTCCTCTGCTTTGGTTGAAACCCTACTTTCCTTTTTTTCAGTCAGGACTTCTCTTGCTCATCGCCCAGCAGTCTTCCCTTCTGGCATTTTTCACTCCTTCTTCTTCCAGTGCAGATATCAACTCTTTCAAAAATTAATATGGTACTTAGTGATGTGTGGTTTCTTCTGCCAAGTGACCATTTACCATTGATTCCCTGAACTACCTAAATATAATATCACTGGTTTTCTAACTTAGTGCAAGTGTATACATATAGCAAAAATATCAGAAACCAGAATAGGAAAATAAAGGCCATCTAGGAACCCATAACTAGACATAATGCTAGTAATTTTTGTTGGGCATGTTTCCAGATTTTCACCGTGTATTTTATTTCTTGAATAGAAATTGTAGTGTGCAATCCTTATTCTTCGAAATTTGGTTTTTCATTTCATACAACATGGACATATTTCCTAAGCAATACCTCTCTATGTCATATTTTTAGGGTTGTTTAGTAGTCTCTCTTACAAATGAAGCACACCTCATCTATAAAAGATTTAATTACAAATATTTTTATTGTTTCCATTTTTTCATATGTACTTTTATCATGTCTGATGTGTCTCTTTAATCTCAATGTTACATATTACACAACTGTTCATATTTGTTTATGTGGTGCTGTGCAATTATTTTCAAGCTAGGTCAGTGCTATGGTTTAGGTGTGTCCCTGAAATTCACGTGTTGAAAACGACATCCGTCATATTTTAATGGTGGAGTGAGACTTCTGATGGAGTAAGGCTCCTACAGCCTCTGCATCATTGAGGCTCTGTCAATCATGAACTAATGGATTCATCCATTTATGGACTAATGCATTAATGGGATATTGACTCATTTATCACCAAAGTAGTATTTTATTTTAAAAAAATATAGATTGGCCATCTTTTGTGAACCTATCACATGATGGCCTGTTCCACCTTGAGATTCTACAGAGTGTACACCAAACACATTAAGAATACCCTCGCCAATTCCTCCTTATCTTTTATAAGCCAGTAAAGGGAATCGTTGAAATGCTCATCGGATTGCTCAGATGGATCAGCACAGTCTGCTTGGATGACATCTTAGTGAAGAGTAAGCCTCTTGACTTACTTGGTGTTCTCAGCTGCTAAAAGTATAAGAAGTAAATTTCTTTTCTTCACAAATTATCTGGTCTTAGGTATTTTAGCATAGCTACAGAAAATAGACTGGGACAGTTAGGATTATATATTTTAAGTCTTCCATGAAATCAAAGCACCTTAGAGGCTAGGCCAATTCCTCCTTATCTTTTATAAGCCAGTAAAGAGAATCATTGAAGTGCTCATTGGATTGCTCAGATGGATCGGCACAGTCTACTTGGATGACATCTTAGTGAAGAGTAAGGTGACCTACAGATTTGCACATATTCAAAGAGTGGCCCAACCTGTTGGAAACAGAGCTGAGCAGATACTGGATCCACTGGATCTGCTAATGTCACAAGAAAGTTCCAGTCTACTTAGCCCAAAGCTTTAGGAAAGCTGCTGGAACTTTAAGTTGCAACTTTTCTATAGATAGTCTGTCTTAGACTCTTCCTGGTCACTAGCACTAAAACCCAACACTGACAAGGCGAGGTTTATTTGGCCTACATTTTTAGTCCATGGTCAGCTTGGTTCAAGGAGGAAAACAGCATGGTGGAAGAGGATGGCAGAAGAAAGATGCCCCTAACTAGGAAGTCAGGAAGCAGAGTGAACAAAGGGAGGAGCCATGGAGAGAGGTGCATACTTCCGGGTCACATGACCAGTGACTCTTCTGACCAGGCCCTGTCTATAGCAAGTCCTGGCTTCCTAACCCCACATGCAGCTACTGAACTCATTCATGCATGAACCCATGAGAATGTGCAGCAGCCCCAGACCACTCACCTTCTACAGGCCCCAGATCTGAACACATGAAAGTGTGGGGATATATGCTAGCTCTATGTCATATCAGGAAAGTGATGGGGACACAAAGCTAGGTGTGTGGCCTGCAACAGGAAGAGGAAGCATAACCTACACAATACATGGGATCACACCAGTGTCCCTGCTGCTCTTGGCAATTCTCACCGTCTACTCAGGGCTCATCACCAGACCCTATTTCCTATTCCTTGCTTCCTACTCTTAATTTCCATGCTCAGCCATCTCCTGCAACAGAAGCGTAAATGTAGGCACAAGGATATCAACAGTACAGTTTCTGCATAATGACTAATCACCCCTGTTAGCCTAAGGCATTTTATTTCATGGGTCAAACCAGTTTTCTTTTGATATGTATAGCAACCACCATACTTATAATCTACAGCAAAAAATAAACTCAAAAAATAAAGTCAAAATTATTTTTGACTTCATATTCATTTTTAGACAAATAGAGAAGGAATTTTTATTCAGCCTGGTTTTAGAGATTTGAATGGTCATTCATTTGACAGTCAAATACAGAGCTGTGTAAGTTAGACAGAAATAGGGATCCATTCAATAATAAAAGTTTAGAAATGACTAGAGTGTTATCAATATAATTTGTGTAGTTTTGCAAAATCTATCTAAAAATTGAAATAAGGTAAAAATGACTTTTTGTCTTCTGAATTGGAATGTGATTAATATTTCACCTTCCTGATAAGATAGTTTTATAACTTGTGTTCAAGAATCTGTTATTTAATTTCTGAAAGGACAGAAAGCTACAGTTACAAAGGGTCCCTCTCATCCTACCAGAGTATGTTTTGTGACCACCAGGCTCCTAAGGCATCTTTGTATCTGTCCTGGCAAGCTGTGGGTGGCTGTAGTTTTATTTCTACTGGAATGGTACGAGATAGAGGAGAGAAAATTGGCTCGAGTTTCCTTGCTGTTTGCAAATATAAATTCCACATCTAGAATGGTACAGCATTGCTTCTTTCCCATTTTATTTTTTTCTTTCTACCAGTGATGGTAATACATGCTGAATAAAGGTTATTTGTCACCTTGGGGGCAGAGTTTGTGTTAGTGATTGGGAAATACCCAAGCGCTACCAAAATAAATATCTACATTTTTTTTTTCAGAGATAAGAGAGGAAAGAAAACACAAAGGGATCCAGGTCAGACATTAGGAAAATAAATGCAAGGAGCCAAAAAATGTGAGAGATGGTGTTGAGCCAATGCGCTATTTAAATGACGGTTGCTAGAGCACAATATATTTACTAGAAAAACACAAAGCACTTACCTGTATTATGTATTTAAACTGGAGTATTGTTATCTGGGTGTGTAGTTGAACTAGAAATTATTAAAGTGAATTCCAAACACAAGATTCTATGACTCTGTGGCCTTCTTACATCACTGTGCATGCTATTTTCTCTTAATTTGAAGTCTCCAATTATCTTTGCAATTATAGACATAGTAAAATGCTTTGCTAGTCTGCACATTATATACCTACCACACTTTGTACAAAGCAAGAAGTACACTGGCCTGTTGTTGGTGAAGGTACTTGGCCTACGCCAATAATAATAATAATAATAATAATAATAATAATAATAATTCACCTTGGAAAGATCCTACAATTCTTCTAAAACATGATCACGCAGAACAATAGTTTCACCTCTAACTTGGAAGATATTTAGTAACTGTGTTGTTGAACTACAAGGCGTAGTTCTAAGTTGCCAGCTCTGATTTCCGCAAATCACCAAAGAAAGTGAGTTCCACTACTTTGTAGTCTTATTGCTCAGTCAAAATCTGGTTAATTTGTACCAGTTATAGATTTATTTTCTTATGAACACTGGGAAGTAGAGTCTAGTCATAAAAAGGATTTGCAGCAAGTCACCATATATACCACAGAGTACTGTCAAACTCAATTTTCTAATTAAGGTAGGGACATTAATAGGTTTTCTACAGCTATGTGACTTCAATGCTGCAATGTAGAGAAGTATATGCATTCACTCTTACATCTTTCCAACTGTCTGTGATATTAAGCCCCAAAGAGGCTTAACTCCATCGTCTCATCACTCATTTAGTAGCTACTGGTCTTTTCTATGTATTTTCACCTCTTGTGGAGATCACAACCTTTACCATAACAGTATAGCCTTAGTCTGTTTTGTGCTGCTATAATAGAATGCCAAAGACTGGATAATTTATAATGAAAAGAAGGTTTTTGACTCACATTTCTGGGAGTCCAAGATCAAGATGCAAATGTCTGGCCAGGGTCGTCTTGCTGTGTCCTCCCACAGTAAAAGGGCAAAGAAGTGGGTGAGGAAAATGATTACCTAAGAGCAGACCAAATCATTCCTTGTGCGTGTGTGTGTGTGTGTGTGTGTGTGTGTGTGAGTGAGACCAGGGGCTGAACTTAGGACCTTGTGCTTCCCAGGAAGGCACTTATTCTACTGAGCTATCTCCCCAGTCCCCATTCCTTTCATCAGGAACCTACTCCTACAAAATTCCACTCTCACAAAACTGACATTAATTCTCCCATGAGGAAAGGGACTCAGTGACATGAACATCTCTACTAGGTGCCCCCTGTCAGCACTGTTGTACTGGGGATCTGGTACTCAGCACAATACTTCTGGGACACATTCAAACCATAGCAAACACATACATTTTACTCTAAAAACTTCTTGGGGGTTACCCTGTACAGATATGGGTTATTTATGTGGTAAAATAAATACTTTTTTTTTGTCTTTTTTTTTGAGACAGGGTCTTGCTATGCAGGTCAGGCTGGCCTTGAGCTCACTTTTGTAGCCCAGGCTGGTCTTGAACTTGCACTGATCCTCCTGCCTCAGCCTCCCAAGTGCTGGGATTACAGGCATGCACCACCATGCCCAGCCTAAAATAAATACTTTTTGGGCTCTATTAAAAATCGTTGACAGGGGCCGGCAAGATGGTACAGTAGTCTAAAGCACCTGCTTAGGAAAGCTTAGGCAACCATAGGCACCATGGTTCGATCGCTGGCACCACATGCTGCGCTAGCCCCACTCCCAGGGCAAGCAGAGCCAGCCCCCCCTCCCCCAAAAAAAAAATCATTGACATAAATAATGGCACTGATTAACTGATGAAATGGTAGGAATTGAAAGTAGGCTAAATGGTCTCCAGTATGGGCATGAGTAAAAGCTGATTAAGTGTCTAAAATGTAGATAAATTTCTGAGGATCATCCCCTTGGTAACTTAGTTTAGGTGATTCTGGTGCAAGAACTGAAACACTACATTAAAAAAGCAAGAGAAAATAAAACAATGGTGAGTCTGAGGAAGAAGGGTTACAAGCTTGAACGAAGCTTGAACAACTTAGTGACTCAGTGAGACTCTATCTGAAAATAAAAAATAAAAAGGGCTGGCATGGTAGCTCAGTAAAAAGGCCCTGATGGCAATCTCCAGTGCCACAAACAAGCAAACAAACATAGCTTAATGCTCTATTTAAACAATGTACATAGCAGATTTTATCATGACTCTAGGTCCATGTGGATAGTTCAGGATAATTTTTTGAGATGTATTTGTGCAAGCATTGAATAAATAAGCAGGAGGAAACCAAAATCATGTGGGTAGTGATGATGGAATGATGATAATGCAGGGGCAACAGTACGTAGTAGCTGCTGATTACTGAGCTGTACTAAATTCAAGAAATGTATTCACTACCTAACTTTGTCCTAAACTCTCTGGACCAGCATACGGAAACATATACATATGTATACATATACGTATAGATATAATGTTTACTCCTACAACAATCCTGAGAGATATAATCTTGGAATGGAGCATTACATGAAATCAGCTAGCAGGTGCCCTCGGTGGAATAATTGTTAGAACTTTAAAAGGGCAAAAGAATTCCATCAGAGGGGCCTGGCGAGATGGCTCAGTGGTCTAAAGCACCTGCTTACACAAGCTTAGGCAGCCACAGGGACTGCGGTTTGATCCCCGGCACCACATGCTGCGCCAGCCCCACCCCCCAGGGTAGGCTGAGCCAGCCAGAACACAAATAAATAAATAAATGAGGTTTAAAAAAGTAAAATAAAAATAAACTTTAAAAAAAAACTTTAAAATTAAAAAAAAAAAAAGAAATCCATCAGAGGCAGAGAGACTAGTAACCCAGCTCTCCAGCCACATCAGTATCAATAGGCATGCGTATGTGCTCACTCTTAAGAAGTCTAACCTACTGGTCACTTAGGAATTTTCATGTACATGGCATGTTTTCACATTGAGTGTCTAGGCATGGCTTGGGCAGAAATTGTTAAAAATATGTTTTTAAAAGCTCTACGATGAGCAGGGTAAACTGGTTCTCCAAATATAGCCTCTTAGGAGAGAAAGGAGGAGTAGTGCTTATCCAGCCAAGTTTCCCTCTGGAAAACTCCCAGTGCAGTGTGGCCATGCAGCAGCTTTGGCATCGCGGGCGACTGCAGCCAGCAAAGGCGAGGGCGGAGCCCTTTCCTGACAATAAAAACTCTTCACAAAGTTTGGTGAGAACAACATGAGCTCACTCCCTAAAAAGATCTCAAAATTCAACAGAATTATAAATCATGAGAAACAGTTTATATTCACTCTGGCATTTCATTTTAAAAACCTAGATTATCTAGAACCTCCTTTGATGAAACTGAACTACCCAACTTCTGCATTTAATATTAGCTGAAGATAAAACCAGCTAACATAAGGGAAAATATGATTTGTAATCTGTAAAGTAGCATAAAAATTACATTTTTTGGAGTGCTGAAGAACTAGTGAGATCAGTTACCTAATGCCGTTTGCTGGACTAAATCTGTTCCTTAGGGTCTCCGGTAACTTAGGGTCTCCGGTAAGGCTTGCCTGATCTCCACTTAGTATCCTCAGAGATACACGACAGCTGAATACATTGATTTGTAACACGTCCCTCCCCAAATTGTCAGCGCTTCTAATTAATTAACAAGCTTGTTGACATGAAGTCTGGTTTTCAAACAAATTTGTTGTAGGCCATTATGGTTTCTCTGAAATTGGCAGCAGTTCCTCCAAGCCAGGTTTTACCTTCCAGCTGCTATGACGTTGAAGGACAAAGGGAAGGCTCTGCTGGCGTGGTGGGACTGCCCTCGAGCACCAGGTAGAGTAGGAAGCGGCTACTGTGATCAAGGAAACTCTTGCAAAGCAAATTTTGTGGAATTGGCCTATGAAGCGACTATGTGTCACAGAAGAAAAAGAAGTCAGAGATAATTCTTTAGTCTTAACAACTACAAAGACAGAAGTAATATTTATTGGCAAGAAATGTACAAGGATCAGGTTGGGGGAGGAACAGTAAGTTTAGCACTTATTATTGATGACTACTAAGCCAGGAGTGGTGGTACATGCCAATAGCGCAGCCTACGGTAGGGCTGAGGCCGGAGGATGGCAAGTTTGAGGATAGCCTAGGCAGTTTAGCAATTAGCATAGTTCTGTCTTGGGAAACACACTGGGGATGTAACTGGGGAATAATCATCTCTATCTAATGGTATCCAAAACTTCAAGAGTTCCAGGAAGAGAGGCGAACAAGGGGCGTGGCCCAAGGTCCAAGACCAACTTCTGTATCACTTCAGTGTTCAGAGGCTGAGGAGAAAAGAAAGCAGCAGCCGCCACAGCGTGTCCAAAGTGTGGCCAGTGGAGAAGGGGCGGTAAGCCAGGAAGCTGTTTTAGAGCACAGAGTGGCTCAGCTGGGTTAGACCTGTTAATATCACGCAGGCTTGAAGAGGCTTTACCAAAATGTGAAGCGGGAGGAGGCACGTTACCTACGTGACCTTACACCCTCGGACTGTGAACACACGAAAAGAAGCAAGGTTTTGGATTTGATGCAACCAGAATATCGATAAATGAGATCTGTCAGCTGGAATAAAATAAAACCCTACCACCTCCTTTTTAAGTTCAGTCTGCTCGGGCTCTATCTTAGTTTCTGTTTCGTTGCTTAGACACCTACAATTTAAAGAAAGAAAGGTTTACGTTGACTCAAAGTATTTTAAATGTTTCGGTCCATAGTTGGGCTCCAAGGCAGGGCGTTACAGCAGAGAAGCAGCAGCTCAGGGTATGGTGGCCGGAAGCAGAGAGAGGGATCAAGGGAAGGGGAGGGCGAGACAGCTTTCCAGTAACCCACTTCCTCCAAATTACACTTAGCTTTATTTGATTGATCGATTGATTGATTGATTAATTGGTCCCAGGAATGGAATTCAGGACCTTGTGCTTGCTAAGCAGCACTTACACTGCTGAGCTATATTGCCAGCCCTTGCATTTTGTTTTAAACTCATTAGTGGACTAATCCAGTGATGAGTATCACACTCCTATGAGACCCGATCACCTATGAGCGTAGGAGACTGGGGGAAGGGGAGGGACCTCTAGATGTAAAAAGTATCTTTTAATAATTTCTTCAAAAATGTTTGTTTTTGATTTTGGTGTTGATATAGCTGGTTCAGGTGCCTGCTTTGCAAGTAGAAGAAATCTTGTAGAAGAATTTCAAAACTCCCTAATTGCAAAAAATTTTTTCTTCCTCCTATAAATATATCCTCATATTTCTTTGTAAACAGAACACATGAAAGGGGCATCCCGAGATTAAGGAATGCTTTGTAGACTCAGTGGAGCATGGTGCCCTCTGAGCATCTCCACACTGGTGCTCAGATCTGTAATTTTAAACTTCTCCTCTCTCCTATCCATTGGATCTCTGATGTTTTACTTTAGTGACCACTCAGGTGTTTGCCAAGTGGTTTTTCAGGTCACTCAGTTCTTCCTTTCCTACGTTCTCAACTGTAGGCCCAAAACAAATCCAACAGCCTCCTGGGAACTGAGACCAAGGTCTTTACTTATGTAGTCATTTTGTAGGGGAAAACAGTGCTTCTCACCTAGGTCTTACCTACGAGTCCCTCCTTTCTTTGATCCGTTTTGCATGTGGGCTTCAGAATCTCATTTGTGAAAATAGTTTTTTATATATTTTCAGAGAGAATAATCTTGGTAGTCTTGGTAAAAAGAGGCTTATTTACTAGCCAATGGCCTTAGAGAAAACTAGATCATTAATAACCTCATTATTAAGCTTGGGTTTTCATTTTTATTATTGCTAAATCTTTGGGATACTGTCTTAGTTGCTCTTCTCTCATTGCTGGGGCAAATACCCAACACTCAGAATGAGGGAAGGAAAGGTTTATTAGCTCACAGTTATTGGAGGTTTCAGTCCATATTCAGCTGGTTCCAAGGCAGAGTGGCACATGGCAGAGAGCAACCTTTCCTGGTGGCAGGCTAAGAGCAAGAGAGCAGGGAGAGATAGCAGCAGCTCAAGCAGCTAACTTCTCTTCCTACCTTACACTGAAATGCAAATCACCTGCCCCAGGGGAGGTGCAGCACCCACGCCTGCCCACAATAATCAATTACAAATTCCAAAAGCCGCCCCATGACTGCATGAGGCTTTGGGGGGGACACCTAGACATAAACCATAACATACATATTAATGACATGCATCTTGGGCAATGTGAACGTATACATCACAGCATCTCAATCATTGCCCCACCTCTCAGTCCCCCACCTATTATTCTTTCTCATCTTCACAAAGAACACCTTCCTATTTTCTGCCATTTCTCTTGTATTTTTTTCTTTATGTATATTTTTAGTTTTTCTGTGATTAGATTTTCTACAGTACGGATTATGCGGGTAGCCTACCTAATTATCTGGTATTTCAAATCACTGGATGTTTAAAATATTTGGTTTTCAATGACATAGATTATATTTATGTAGCTCCTACCTTGGGGCTAACCTGGTAAGAGAAACTCCCTGCAATGTTAAACTGTGTACTTATTATAATTCTAATAATATTAATATTTTCGTTTTGGATGTTCTTTATGAAGCATTGTTATTCAAGAATTATGCAGTACTTCCCAGGGACATTTTTTTAGCCTGATGGATCCTGGGAATGCCAGTTCTAGGTGCAGACGACAAGCATGAAGCATAGACTGTATGTAAGTTTTCCCAAGACTCTGTATGCGAATGTAAACCCTAGCAGGTATGACAAGGCAAAGGACAGCACAGAAGGATGTGTGTGAAGGGTGCTGCTGACTTTCCTGTGCTATGGGGTGACCAAGATGTTTCAGAATGTAATGACACAGCAAGGATTAGTCTCCAAGTGATTTTGATTTCTCCGTAGGTGACATATTCTCTGAACATAATTCTTTCAACTTCTTGAAACATAACTTTTTCTAGTGGGAATGATTTTAAGTATAAGGAAAAGTTTTGAAAGATAGAACAGGGAGCTCCTGTGCAGCACTTACTCCGTTTTCCCAGATGTTAATATTTTACACAACCATGTGCATTCGTGATGAGTAAGAAGTTACATTGTTATTAACTGAACTGTAGACTTCATGGGATTTCACCAGCTTTTTCACTATTGTCCTTTTGCTTTTCCAGAGTAGAATCCCAAATTGTACTTAGAACTTTCGCTATTGAGGACCAGAGTTAAAGGTATAATGACTTTAGATGTAACAGACAGTGGTAGAGATTTGCAATCCAAAAGGGTAAATAGAAATAGCACAGATGTAAGCATTGGAAAACCTGTTATTCAAAGACACAGCCAGGATCATGTTTTATGTCAAAAAGTTTATGTATAAGTTTCTGGTGCTACTTTCAGGGATAACTTATGTTTGCCCTTATATTCAGGACCTCATAAGAGTTCTTTTAAGCCAAGTGATTGTGAAAATCCTGTTAACTATAATATCCTTTTGGGCTCAAATGAGGGAAAATATCTATGTGAAATTTGCCAGCTGCATCTTGAGAAAATATTTCCATAGCATTATGGGAAATGCATAGGTGGTTCCTGTATATGTCATCTCCTTCTAGACTGTCTCTTTGGCCTTGAGCTCTGGCCACATTTGTTACAGTATTTTTTTAATGCATTTACCCAAAACATGCATTGAGAAGCAGTCATCTGCTGGGACTGAACTGTATGGATTCCATAGTCTTTTGGATGGACCCAGACAAGATCAACAGGTTTTACTATATAAGGAAGAGGTGATAATGAGGCATTATTAGGTTGCTACAGGAAGAACTACAGAAGGCATGCATGAGACAGGAAAAACCCTTGCAAAAATATGGGGGGTGTGGTACCTGGCCTTTAGGGTGTTCCTGTAGCTGTAGCACAGCCTAGGCGACATGGTAAGAACTGGAGCAGGACAAGTGGGTGGAGGCTTAGGATAATAAAGGCCTTGGATGAAAGTCAAAAGATCTGTAACCTAACCATCTTGGAAAAAGGATGAAGATCCAGTGATAATGTTTGTGCTTCAGAAAGAACAGTCTCGAAGTGGATTGCAGGAGGAAAGGGTGTGAGGCAGGGGAAATTAGAGAGAGCTTTGGGGTAGATCATCTTGACTTAGTCCTCACAACTCTGCAAAGATCTCCTTTGCCTTCTTTAATTAGCCAATATTTGAATCATTCTTTTAAGAGTAGGTTGAAACCCTGCTTCCTCTGAGACAGATTCCCCCTACTTTTCAGACATACCTAGTCACTTACTCCATATCTCTTTGCTCATAGCTCAATTATAATGTTTATTGTGGGGTGTTGCAAGAACTGTTTTACATGTCTGCCTCCCTGCCACAAGGAGCATCTCTGGGTCACCGCCTGCATCTTACTCATCTTGGTATCTTCAGGATTTAGGACAGGGCTTTATACAGGGCATCTTCTCAAGTCCTGAGTCCAGTAAGCAAGAAATGGAATGAATAGCCAGTCATGGAGAGAATCAGGAGAAGTGTGACCTTTTCCCCTAAAACTGTCTGCCACTCCCCAAATTAAGGTTTACAAAATTCTTTTTCAATAAATTGAAATACATTTGTAAAGAGCCAGACCTAATACTAATGAACCAAAAAAAATTTTAGGAGTAAAACAACTGGTGATCCATAAATATATTATGGGATACCAGATTTGAGCACTGTTGTAAACATTTCACATGCAGACAGAGCATAGTGTTATCAGTGCAACAATACGTTGCAGGTTACCTTGGCTCACAATGTGCCATAAAAGACTTGACGTGAATGATGAAATCTTTCTTTATGGATCATAGCAGATGACAAGGATTACAGATATTTAAATTTTCTTAAAGAAATGATGACATTCAACTAGCTTCATCAGTAAAATGGCTCTTGGGTAGTTCTCACAAATATGAATTAACTAATTAAAGTATGCATACTAAAATTGTACCTGGAGAGTTCAGACGGCCATTGCTCTTTCAGGGACCGAGTTCTCAAGAAATGATGAGAGGCAGCTTAGGATGTCCCAAGTTCATAGAACCTCATAGATCTAAGTTTGACTCTTAAACCTGCGTCTTACTGGGTAGATGAACTTGGATAAGCTGCTAACCTCTGGTCTCCGGAATCCTAGTTTTAAAAATATGGATGATGCCTGATTTGCTGGGGTTACCGAGAACCTTGGAAAATGCATATAGAATGCCCAAACAGTAGGCCTTGGGGCAGACATACTAGCCCACTGGGGGCTCCAGACACAGAGGGTGCTTGGATCTCTACCCGATTCTCTTTCCTTTCTACCACCCAGAGCTTGTTCAATCCTGTTGTTCCCAGCCATCTACATTTCTTTGCTCCCTCTTCTTCAGTTCTCGTCTTCATTTTATGTTAAGGGAAAAAGAGAATCTATCTCAATCATATCATTACCTGACAGTGAGTAATTTTAAAATGATATTGATTTATGATTCTGAGATTATTGTACATTAATGTATTCTGAAAGCACCAAAGAATGACCT
Source organism: Capromys pilorides (assembly GCA_004027915.1). Lineage (NCBI taxonomy): Eukaryota > Metazoa > Chordata > Mammalia > Rodentia > Capromyidae > Capromys > Capromys pilorides. The sequence goes on along the minus strand of PVKN010016434.1, from coordinate 4,677 downwards.
TTTTTTTTTCTTTTTACTTTATTTATAATATGTCAAGAATAAAACAGGGGGCTGGGGAGATAGCTCTGAGGCACAAGTGCCTGCCTGGCAAGTTCAAGGTTCTGAGTTCAATCCCCAGTTTAAAAAAAAAAAGAATAAAACGTCAATCTGGATAGTCTGTGCAAGCAAAAACATCTACTGGTTTTTGCTTGCTTGCCGACAAGACATTACAGCTCTGTATGTGTGTGGTGGGGCCTCTCTGTGACAAGCAAGACAGCTTAGCAGAACCCCGAGTCAAGGCAAGACTCCCAGCTGGCTCAGTCCATGCTGAGAATCTTGGCAGGGGCAAGATTTCAAATTCATTATCTGAACCTCTACTTTTGACCATCTTTCCTTTTGTCAAAGGAATGTTTTTGAATCTAAATTTTGACTAGATCTTACTACATTGAAAAAACTTGGGCAACCCGCTCGGGTCCCCCTCTGTCTCTTCTTTCAGACAGAAGTTTTCTTTCTCTTAATAAATATTCTGCTCTTGAAAAAAATAAAAAGAAAAAAGAAAAAACCTTACAGAAGGGAAGGGACCAAGAGCTGGAGGGAGGCGGCGTGGAGGAAGAAGAGAGAAAGAATAGAGAGTTAACGTGTGTTATGTGCATATGCCAACTCCAAGGATGGATGTCATCATTAGATACTGCAAACATGAGCTAATAAAAATAATAATTTAAAAAGAAATGTGCAAAATGTAGAGTGTGATATCTATTTCACAAATATTTCTCATGAATCAAGTACAAATTAAGTATAATTTTTCAAGTGACTTTTACTAGAATAATACACATATAAAAGGATAATTTTTATATCAAACATACATGAGCACTTTCAGTTTTCAGCCTGTGTACTTCAAATATTAGCGCTTATAATAATTTTAATATGTTTGCTTTTTTATTGGAAAAGAAATCAAACCTTTGTTCTTTACTTAATAAACTATTTCAGCATTGTATACTTGATGTCTCTGTATTTTCTGCCTTTATTTTTAACATCTCATTTTTATAAGGCTAGTTTTCCTCTAGGCCAGCATAAGAAAAAATGATAATATTATTTAAAAACAGAATCTTTGATCATTTTCTGCATTAATGATCTCTTTCTAAGTGTTAGGACACAGTACTCAGCTGCATTTGTGTATCTTTAAAGTTTTTTAATCAAATTAAATAAATTAAATATATTTTGCAGTTTTAGTGGGAGAGGAGAACATTCTTTTTACTCCTCTTCTTCATCATTGCAAATAAATGTAATTCTCTATGCATTGGTGCTCTGGTCACTGAGGCTATCTGGAGGTATTCTTCCTTTCTCAAGAAGTCTATGCTGGGCCAGGGATGTAGCTCAGTGGCATAGGCACCTGCCTGGCAAGTGAAGATCTGAGTTCTACCCTGAATACGGAAAATAAAAAAAAAGGAGGAGGAAGATGAAGAGGAGGAAGAAGAAAGTCTGTGTTCTCAGGTGCCTTATCCCATGTTAGTGTCCTGAATGCCTTGGAGATACGTTCACAAGTGTATGTTTTCTTGCTCTTCTCATTGTTTTCTCTTTCTCTCTTCTCATTTTCCCTTTTAAAATGAAGTTGTTTTCAGAAAATTTTTCAATTTACAGACACTGAGAATATAACCAGATCAATTCCACGTACTCCAGAGCCAGTTCCCCTGATTTCTTCAATACCATACCTGTAACTAAAATCAAAGAACAAATATCGATTTATTTTTATTTGCAAAAGTCTCTACTTTATTCAGATTTTCCCTAATGTCTTTTTTTCTGTTCCAGGATCCCTTCCAGAATAACATGTTACAATTAGTCATCAGGTCTCTTTAAATTTCCTCTTGCTGTGACAGTTCTCAGACTGTCCTTGTTTTTGATTATCTTGATAGTTTTGAGGAGTAATTTGTTTTTGCTTAGAAAAAAAAAAAAGAACTTGATCATAGGCTGCAAATCACACTCTACAATTATTTTCCAGCTGAAGCAGAATTCCCACTCTTCTAGATAGTCCTCTGGGAGGTTGTGAAGATGCAACTCCCATGGAGCCCTTCAGCAGGACACGTGGCTTTCCCCTAAACCCACTTTCCTCACACCTCCAGCCACAGCTGTATTTTTTCAAACTACTTTGCTGCCTCTGGCTATGGTTTTTGGCCTCTTCGAACCTTTTCACTCCATGCATTCTACTCAGACTCTACCAAAAGCCTTAATTGCTTCTTTTAACTAGCAGTGGAGTGGAGTACACATTTTTATCAAGCAGAAATCTTGTTCCTCCTTATTCAAAGGCTCTATCTTCAAAACCCACAGTCGCTGGCTCTCTGCTTTCCAGAGAAGAGGGGAGTTGCTTAAATTCCACTTGCTTGGAGAGCTTCTAACAATTGCTAGTGCAGCAAAGGAAGAGGTAACTGTTGAGTTCACCTTTCAAAATAGACCCAGTGTTCATCTCTGCTAGCCATAATCACAATAGTGGAGTCTGTTAACAGAGGTATTTACCAGATGCTAGAGAAAGAAAAACCAAATCTACTGCTTTAGTGAAGGAAGGAGAGGAAGAAGAAAGAATAAGCACAATTATAAACCTTCTCCTGGGTAATATCTGCATTGAGTTTGTGATAGCGTGTGGTGGACAGTGCCAGCATTCCTAGCTAGAATAGCTACCTGAACAAAGATACTAGGGCATGACATACCACAGTGTGTTATTGTGTGTGGCATTCTGAACAGGTGCCATGTAAAAGGACTCCCAAGGAGAGGTAGCAAGGTGAGGTTGGGGAGGTCAACAGAAATCAAGCAGATTAGAAAGTTACTCTAAGGACTTAGAACACTGCTTCTTGCTGTGGCATAAGGGCTCCTTGGTGGTAGAGTAAAGTTCAAGATGTAGACTGAAAGAGTTAGGGTGAGAATGTCTGAAGTTATCGCATTCAAGGAAGAGATCTAACATCCCCAAAACAACCATGGTAACGAGCTGGGAAAGGGGCACATTTAGATTTTGAGCTAAAACAAATGAAGATGTTCTTCATCTGAGCTTGTGGGCTGACTAGAAGTTGGTAGTGCAAGATTTAAGACTACCTTGTATGAGACTTTGTGACTGTCTGGGCCGAGATGCTCCTTGGTCAGAGAGAAGTCCAAGAGGCTATTTGCCCTCTAGTGGCAACCACAAAGCATTTTCTACTTTGGTGGAGACATAAGTAGAATATACAGTACAGAGAAGGTCATCTCAAGAGGCTACACTTTATGAAGCTATTGAACTAGTACCTAGACTTAAAGCACAAGCCTCATATGAATTAATTGAAACAGGGAAAAAAAGATACTATTTCATCACAGAAATTTACCTTACACCATGAGCTTAGAATGCTCACTGAAATTAATTTAATGTAACTTTCTATTTCATGTTCAACAGTGTATGATAGCGGTGTAGCATTATATTATAAAAGGCATCATTAAGATGTTGATTGAAAGTAGCAATTTATTTCAAACATACACATAGGAACATGTTTGGAGGTGGAAACATCAGTTTCCCTGAATATTAAATAATCTATTTTAGGTTTTCTGATCTGTTCATGTGGCATTTACAGTTGCCATCTAAAGAAACTTGGTCCCTCCGTCCAGCATTACAGAATTTCCAGTTCATTTTCTTCCCTCCCAACATAAGTGATTTGTGTCGTACTGAGGAGCCTTTGCTATCAGTTTTCAGTCTTTCAAATGTACAGTCTTTTGAGAAGTAATGCTTTCCTCAGCCTTTGCTAAAGGCATTTCACAGAAATATCTCATTATTTATTTATAAGAGTAAGTCTCTGGAATAAGGTAACATTACCACTGTTCTACTATTGCCTCTGCACACATGAATACATTCATAATTGATAGAATGGGCTATACTAGTGTTACAGCTAGAATAAATCTAAGGTTGATCTCTAGGAGGACAAATCATGTCTTCATTTTTGTTAAGAAATAAATAAGGGACATTCATTAAAAAATATTCAAAAGGGGTGCTTGTAAGCTTGGCAGAGAGAAGACAATGAGGTCTGGAAAAGAGGAAAGAAAACAGACAGAAGAAAACCAGTCCAAAGAATATCTTGCACGGTATCTCACTAAGAAAGTATCTTTCCTTTTCTTTCTGTATTGTCTCTCTTGTTGGAGCAGGTTAATGAGTGACTGACTACTGCGTTAGCCCTTTCTTGATGCCAAGTGCCTCAGAGAGTGAAAGCCTTCGAGTAACAATGGATTAAACTGTTTTAGGCAATTCTGAGCTGATGAGCACTAAATTGGCAGGTGAGTTTTTCTTTGGAATGCTTCTTTCCATGTTTCCTTCTCTTGGAGGTAAATTGATCTTAGGACAGAACACTCTTCCATTCTTCCACACAATGGTTGCCTAAGCTCAGGATACACAATTACTAACCAGAAGGATATCCACTCTATGTGGCTAAGCCAGTGGGGGTCAGAGGGCAGGTTACAAAACATTTGCATACTATAATGTGTAATGTCATTTTTGTGAACAAACATGCATATATGCATGTAGACATATTTACACAGAGAAACAAAATCTAGATTTTTCTCTCTGGGTTAATGGAAATTGCCTCAGGTTGGAATTGTGAATAATCTTAGCTCTCTCCTTCTTACTCTTCTAGTTATATGTATTTGCAAGAACAATTTTTAAAGAGAATATAAATGTTTTCTTAAAAAGGAAAAAAA
>PVKN010016433.1:0-17896 GCA_004027915.1 Capromys pilorides | reverse complement strand
CAGTTCTTAGAGGGAAATTTATAGCCCTGAACTCACACATTAAGAAAACAGAATGGGAATAAATAAATACTGTAATGCTGTACCTAAATCATTTAGATAAGGAAGAGCAAACCAAACCCAAAGTGCAAAGACAGGAGGAAATTATAAGGGTTAGAGCATAAATTAATTGAATCACAACAAACAAAACAATACAAAGAATTAATGAAACAAAGACTGGTTCTTTGAAACATTAAATAAAATTGATAAGCCTGTATCTAACCTCATCAAAAAGAAGAAAGAAAAGACTGAAATACAAGCAATAAGGAATGAAAAGGGAGTAATTACCACAGACTCAGTGGACATTCAGAAGATAATTATTAGCTACTTTGAGAATCTATACTGTCACAGAATTGAAGGCACAGATGAAATGGACAGATTCCTAGAAAGGTACAATTTACCAAAACTGAATCAAGATGTAAGAACTCTCAATAAACCAAAAACAGCCAATGAAATACAAAATGTAATTTAAAAATCCTGAAGTCCAGGTACTGATGGATTTGCCGCTGAATTCTACAAGAAATTTACAGAAGACATAATCCCAATACTCCTCAAACTCCTCAACGAAATTGAAAAGGAAGCAATCCTCCCAAAATCATTCCTGGAGGCAACTACTATACTGATACCAAAACCAGAGAGAGATGCAACTAAAAAAGAGAACTACAGACCAATCTCTCTCATGAACATAGATGCAAAAATTCTCAATAAAATCTTTGCAAATAGAATACATCAAATCATTAAGATTATACATCACAAACAGGTAAGATTCATCCCAGGAGTGCAAGAATGGTTCTACATATGCAAATCTATAAATGAAATACACTATATCAATAGAGCCAAATCCTAAAACCAAATGTTCATCTCAATTGATGAAGAACAGGCTTTTGACAAAGTCCAACAGTCATTCATATTCAAAGTACTACAGAAAATTGGAATAGAGGACCTCTACCTCTATTTTATAGAAGCCATTTATGACAATCCAACAGCTAACATAATTCTAAATGGAGAAAAACTGAAGTTTTTTACTCTGAGATTAGTGGGTTACAGATCTGGTATAAGACAAGGATGGCCTCTATCACCACTCCTATTCAATATAGTTCTGGAATCATTAGCTACAGCCATTAGACAAGAGAGAGAAATAAAAGGAAGAAGAATAGGTAAAGAAGTTAAACTATCATTATTTGCAGATGACATGATAGTCTACTTAGAAGACCCAAAAACTCCACCAAGAAGCTACTAGAACAATGGAATAGATTAGAAGATGCAGGGGTGTTTGACCTCAGAAGTAGCTTTGCTCTTGTGTTTCTGGGCCAGAGAAACTGCATGGCTCTCCCATCATCAGACAGCTCATCAGCTGCTGAGCACAAATGGAGCCTTTGCTCACAGCTGGGGAGACTCACTTCATCCTGCAGATAGCGAGGAGTCTATGTTTCCGAGCAGAAGGGGAACCCTCTCGGCTATGATACTCACGGGGTGCTAGAGTGGAAAGACAAATCAGGTTTGAGAAGCTACTGGGAAGTATGTTTGGAGCAGTCCAGATGAAAAGTAATGAAAGCATTGGGGGAGGGGGGCTGGCTCAGGCTGCCTTAAGGGCGGGTTGGGTAAGGCTTGTGGAGCTGGGAATTGAACCCTGGTCCCCTGTACCTGAATGCATTTGTGAAAGGTAATGAATAGAGACAGTGAAAGTGGAAAGAGGAAAAAAGAAGGAAACTCCTGAAGACCTGCCTAAAGGATGGCTTCCATGTGTTCTGTGGTACCTTGAACCTAGTGGATATGTCTGGGAAGAATCTCCTGGAGATGCTGGCTTCGAGCCAGGGGATCACTGAGATGGAAAACCTGCCCCATAGGCAGCCAAGTGAAGATATATTTCTAGAAGACCCTGAAGCCTCTCAACCCATGTGGAGGTGGCACAGCTGGGAGAGAAGCCCATCACCAAGGTGACCTCTTCATCTAAATCAAACAAAGACCCTTGGGAAATGAACAGACACGGCTGTTCTTGTGGCCCCACATTTGGTTCCTTGTCCTTCTCCTTTTGCCCAGCTCTAATCCAGGTAATAGTATTATTGAGCCTCCAAAGCTGCCTTGCTGGTTTTCTGAACAATAGTTGGAAAAGTGTCTCACTCTGAGGGATTGTTGTGAAAGTACTTTGATGATTAACCTTTTAATTGTGCAGTATAGACTTTAAAATTGTCAATCCTATTACCCACTCCTATCCCTGGGCTTCACATAAAGCTGGCCCTGCACCCTACTTTCTTCATCTATCACAAACATAAAAGCTGTTTAAAGATTAATTTTTCTCCTCCTGCCCCCCATTATTATTACCTTAGTTCTAGCTGTCAGAAGGCCTTATTAAAGAGAAGACTACAATAATTCAGTATTAGCTTACCCCAAACACCAGTGGGAGTTGAAATCACAAAAAGGCAAAGAATAAGCCCAAATTCATCATGAAGTCGTTTTTACCTCCCACGCTGCACTCTGACCTAGACAATAACTGTCACTTGTGAAGCCCGTAAAGATCTACTCCCTCACAGCACAGAAAACATAGGGACGCTTGCTTGCTTGCTTGCTACTTTTTAAGTGTCAAATTTTTTTACTCCTTCCCTGGGAAATGGTAATATATTTTAGAAATACTCTGCTCTCTTATCTACCATCAGCAGAAAAAGTTATAATTTAGCTCTTTTTGAGCAAATGATGCTTGGAGTGGATGCCAAAAGTAGATGACGTGGATAATTGGCAGTTCTCTACCTCGAAGGACCATGATAAATATTGCAAAGAAGAGGCTTAGGGAAGAGGCTCCCACAAAGCCCTAGGGGTCCATCTGCATCAGGACAGGAAGGCAAGGAGGAAGCAGCTTTTTGGAGGAGGCTGGCTGGCTGTAGGAACCCTGCAGTCTGGTGGCAGTTGTGTTAAGGTAGAAAGCTCACTGTGCAATGTGACCAAGTCATCTTACTTAAGGCCAGATTCTCTTCATTAGAAAGAAATAGCCCTCCAGCTCAGAAATCCAATATAATTTGCTGCAATGGAATGGAAAGAAGAGAGGTCACTGGTTAAATAAGCTACTAAAGGCACATAGGGGTTTTAGTTGCTTTTTCTGGCAGCTTATCTCACGTGCAAAGCCAAATGGCTTTGTAACTGGGGCCAGGGAGGTGGCTTACTGAGTCACTGAGAAGCAGTGACTCTGGGATAGCTGAGGCCACTGCACAAGCCCCTTCTGCCTCGTTGTTAGCTGCGATTATCCTCTTGACCTCTGATCCTGCAATGACCTCATCCTTCTTCTTGACCCCAGGCCCAAAACACACATACACACACACACACGCACGCACGCACGCACGCACGCACACACACACACACACACACACACACACACCTCCAGTACCTTCTGCTTCAACTAAACTAAAAGACTATGCTTGCAACCTGACCTTGCTTCTGTTTCACCCTCCACACTCAGACCACCCCAGTTTTCTTTATTGTCTTGTTCAGCAATTCTGGGCTTCTTTCTGTTGTAGGAACTTTCTACTCAATAAACTTCTTTTGCCCCAGGACCTTTGCATTTACTATGCTTTCCTTTTGAATTTTTCTTTTCTTGGACCATTCCTGTTCCTAAACGTTGATTTATTCAGCTCAAGTGTTACCCACTCAGAGCTTTCCTGACCTCCCTTGCTCCTGCATAACTCTAATCATTACCTTGTTTTGGTTTTTGTCATCAATCTTTGATGCTGGGTTCTACTTGCTTATTGTCCTATCTCCCCATGCTAGGTTAGGAGCTCTTTAAGAACAGAGACCTTGCCTGTCTTGCTTACCACTAGACACTTAGCACTTATAACAGTACTCAGTCATTATTTTGAATGAATGAATTTGCTAAGATAGTCTTCAAGAGATAATTTAAAATCTAGAAATAGATCTTTGAACATCTAGCAGCACCCAGGTGAGTACACGTGGCAATAGGCCGAGCTGGCCATGCCTCAGAGAGCATTTCAGGTGCTGGCCAGGTAGCTCAGTGAACTAAAGTGCCTGCTTAGGTAGATGCAGAGACCAAGGTTTGGTCCCTGTTGGCATGTTGTGCCAACCACTCCCCCCCAGCACACTGAGGTGATTGAGACTGGGCATTGTGGCACGCATCTGTAATTCCAGCGCTTGGGAGGCTGAAAACAGGAGGATCACTATGACTCCTATCTGTGTCTACACTCTGTAGACTCTGTTCTAAATACATTTTAAAAAGGAGAGAATTTTACATGCCCTTAAAGCACGCCCACCACTGGAGCTTCAGCCACCCTGAAGCTCTGTCACAGCTGGCAGTTGACAGGAGTGATTTGTAGAAAGCCACTTCACAGTAAACACCTGGGGTTCTAGTTTTCACTCTCCACAGCCATTTACATGCATCTATGATAGTTTCACCCAGAGATGCACCTCACAGACATTTTTACATAAATAAGTAACAAGTAGTGGTAGTTGAAAGTCTTCATATACCAAGCAGTCTGTGCATCTGTGCATGGGTGGTAACTTTAAAGCTAGAGGGTGCCCCTGCTTGGGAAAGAGAAGTCTGTCAGAAAAGAGGTAATGAAATTGGACCTAATCACCTACCCACTCTCCTTACTCATTTCCTTGGATGCTGCCTTGGGCTGCCACTCACACATCAGGGAACACAAAGGTAAACCAGTTTTTCTAGTCATGATCTTCGCTGCAATGTATTCCCTACCCGCCTCCCCACCCCCTGCTTGGAGATTGAATCCACAGCCTTTGCACTGAGATACATCTCCAGCCCCTTCCCCCTTTTTTAAATTTTGAAACAAGATCTCACTAATTGGCTAAGTTCCCCAGGCCAGGTTCAGACTTGCTGTCCTCCTGCCTCAGCTTCTGAAGTGCTCAGATTGAAGACCAATGCTGATTCTGCTGTCCATTTGCCACTGTTCACCTCCTTTCCCAGGAATTGTAGGAAGTGATGCTGGAAAGTAGAATTGTGCGCAGATCTCTGCCTCAGTGTGAGGGCTACGACACCTGGGACTGTTTGGCTGAGTCTACAGGTATCAAATGGGCTGGTGCTGCAAGAAGAAGCCTTTCTGTGAGGAATTCTGGGGCTCTGATGAGCTGGGAGCCTTTGGAAGTCCAAGGGCATTGCATTTTTTAAAAAAAGAAAATGATGGGATAGAATACACCAAACCAATCCCTCTCTCTCCCAGGATAAGAAAAAAAAATATTTATGGATTTTATCCACTTAGAAAGGCAGCCTTGTTCTTAAATCACCCTTTTCATCAATATTCAACCAATATTTTAGCAAAGATATCACGCACAAGGTACCATGTTGTGTGCTAGGTTTCTCAATGATAAATAAGAGAGACAGGTTCCTAGCTCTTGTAGAGCTTTCATTCCATGGCAAGTCTGCTTCTTGAATTGTTTTTAATAAGACAGATTTATTGAGATATAATTCACATACTATACAATGCACCCATTTGAAATACACATTTCTATGGCTTTTTATATATTCACAAATTTGTTGAATTACCACCATAATCAATTTCAGAACATTTTCATTACCCTGGAAGGTAAGATTTGATTTTTTAAAAAAATGTATTTAGTACAGGGTCTACAGGGTCTCACTATGGAGATCGGACTCACAGTGATTCTCCTGTTTTCAGCCACCCAACTGCTGGGATTACAGGTGTGCACCGCCACCACACCTAGGTCTCAATCGTTACCTCAGTGAGCCCCAGGGGCTCGGCCTGGCACGGCATGCCAGAGATTGAACCCTGGCCACTGTACTTTGCCTAAGCAGGTGCTTTAGTCTGCCACGCTATCTGGCTGGCCCATGATAATATAAGATTTTAAGAAGCTAATTACTGTTAATTACTGAGTTAAAATTATGATCCCACTGTTTCTACTTATGTGACTGGACAAACCATGTAACTTGAGCAGCACTGTATCCCTGGGCTTTGAAAAGGCTTCCTGTGAAGTGGTCACACAAAGAAATTACTTTCCCAAAGGCAATAAGGTAGGCTCTGAAAGGAATAGTGACCAAGAAGGGGTCACCTGCTGCCCAACCTCCTGCTCCTTTGGTCTGCAGAACTCATGCAGCCTTAAGCATGGACCATGGACAGAGGCATGACTCCATCACTGCCACCTGCTCTGATCCCTCTTTGGCCCTGCACTAGTGAGAGTTCAAGTGGAAATGCCATTAGTGGAGTTCCAGAGTGACCAGGTATGGTTTGAGCTGGACATTGTGACCTAATTCTTGGAGGAAGAGTGTGTGGGTCCCAGTCCAGGCCTTCTGGATTGTGATGATGCAAGGGGCAGTGCCTGTGAGATGTCCTTCAGTTGGTGACCAATGCTGTGGTGAATTACTGATGTTCAAAGGGTTTGCCAAAATGCTGATGGAAATTTTAAGGGAACTGAAGACTCGCGATGGTCACTCTTACACCAGCATGGACACATTGCTACGAGGCTCCACAGGTCCAACAAGGCCATGTCTAGCTGTGGTTAACATTTCACTCTATACAGTGTGAAAGGACAACTTTTATGAAGACTTGTCTTATGCCAAGAATAAACACCTCAGTAATTATAGTCAAGTATTATAATGCCTTCGAGTACTCTTTCCCATCCATTTGCCCCACTGCTCCTCACAGTCCTCTAAAGTATGCTGAGTAGCTCCTGGTTCTTATTCATGCATCTGATGGGGTCCTGGGAAGCCTGGGATGAGTGTAGAGTTCTTCCCATTCATGGCAGAGCAGGTAAAGTGAGGTAGGTATTCGCGCTCTGCAGTTCTGGGTCTCATCAAAAAAATGAAAAACAAAACAAAACAAAACAAAAAACTGTTTAAAGCTGGAGTTTGGTATTCTGGTTTCAGATGCTGTCTTTTTATTATTGAGTGATTCTGGTTTGCTAATAATCACTAGGTAATGATCTTTTCTAACCCGTCAAGTGGCTCTATGTTTCTGCTCTCTTGTGACTGTGTTAATGTTTAACTGTTGTACGTTAAAGACAAAATCAGTAACTATGCATACTGCAACCAAGGTATTGGGCTTACAGAGTTGTTTGTTGTATAAAGAAAATTCTAAATGTTGTTTCAAACTAGGGAGTTACACCATTTTTAAATTTATTTCCTCCCCTTCCATTGCCCACGAAGGGTATTATAATGCTTGCTTAGTCGAGGAAGAGGCTAAACAAGGATAGTTTTTAACAGTGCAGAATTTGCCATCATTTCATTTCCTTCATTCTAACTGTTTGTGTCCTAAGATGCAAAAGAAGTCAGTGGCTTTTAACTGTTTACAAACAGAATGTGATGGTAAAGTGTATAATTTGGTTGTGTTTGAATTATGAAATTTTCTTCAGAGATAATAAACCATGACTTTTTGGCTGCTAAAAAAAAAAAAAAATCTAAGGACCATTTCCCTCATACAATGTATTTTGGCCAAACAGCTGCCAGCGAAACTCTTATTCAGATGAGGCACTGGGCCAAGAGAAGAAGGACTCGTGTTGGTATCGCCCTCCACCTCCACAGCAGAGAATTAATGGCACAGGCCTTGATGCACTAGAGAGAAACACTTAGCTGCTGACTCTGCTAGTTTTAGTTATTTACTTCCCCGTTCAATAGAAGTTGAAAAATCACCTGTGTTATTAATTTGCGTAAAATCTTCTAGCTTCAGAATATGACTCTAAAGCTATTTTTACAAAGCAAAGTTGGAATTCTCAGCTTTTTGCTTTCAGATGACTAAAGTTATTCATCAGCTATCCTCATAAACGTCAAGCTTACATTTTTTTCCCTTCCATTTTCTAGATGAGATAAATATGTACAGGTTTGCTGAATTTCTTTCACTGCACAATGATACATAAAACCATCAGAGTAGCTCTTAGTCTCTTTCCTATTTTTAGATATAACTTCAAACTACATCCTCTCTTAGGCAAATCCTCATTCTCATTATTTAAGGTTCACTCTCATTTTTATCAATTAATAAGCGTTTAGCATCTGTATATTCAGTACTGTAGTACATACTAGATGGAGGTAGTTGGCCTTTGTTGGGTCCTGGTCTTCAGTGGTCTTGTACTTCATCAAAAGAAAACACTGACCTGATAACATAATGAGTATCCTATGGGTTGTTTGAAACCTATAATTATCTGGAATGATGTGGCATTTTTGAGCACACCAAGATGGAGGCCAGAGGACAGAGGGCTGAGGGTGGAGGATAGAAGGGCTGAGTGAGAGGTAGGGGGCAAGGAGTGCCCTTCACACGGGCCGCACAGCTGTCTGGGTCTTTGTTTTGAAGATCATGAATAGCCTGGGATGACTGGCAGAAGCAGACAACAGCGAGCCAGTAAAGGCACATTTGCAAAATGAAAAGATGCTTACATTCAACTGTGTTGCGAAGGGTAGGAGGGAGCAGAGAGCCAACCTGAGTCCTAACAGTGGCTGGGCAGAGGGCACAGTATAGTGTTTAGCAGTCAGATATATCCCTCAGAGACAGAATGTCACCTGCTTGCCCTTTATCAGTGGAGGAGCCCCAGAGAAAGTATATTTAGTTTGTGTAAGGAAGGCAAAGAGGCACATTTTTAATTCACAGAAGTATCTGCAGTTTAATTCTGCTTTCTGTCAAGCACTCTAGACTTCCCAGGATGGGGCCATTTCTTTCTTATGGCAGAAACACAATCTCTTACAACCACATCCCTCTGTGTTAATGGGGCCTGGGGTGGGGTGGGGGCAGGCACCCTCCCCTAGCAGATGTGGACCTCGTCTCTGGGCCTCTGGGTTGCACACAATGCAACCCTCACCCCTCCCACAGGCCTCAGTGTTGAGCCCCATGTGGCTCCACAACAGGATCAGGGCAGGGGTGCAGCACAGAAAGCCACATCTCCTCTCCTGGTCTTGGCATATGATCAGCATGGTCTTGGCCAAACCCTGGGTTTTGTTTTTGAGACCACTAAGTTTAAAAGATGTTACTTCCTGTGTAGAGAGAGATGTCTACAAGCCTTACTGCCTCCAATCAAACATGCCGGGCCTATGGGAAACATGGCCTTGAGAAGAAGAAATACAAGAGACAGCAGCCCGCATGACAACACTCCTGTCTGAGGCAGGAGCTTCGCCTGGGGAGGATGGGTGAAGAATGCCATGCAGCAGAAACTAGGCCACTCAAACTGAAGCTTCCATTCCTCCACATTCACAGAGGGAGAAGGCTTCTCCCTCCACTGAGGATACTATTTCAGAATTGCTTTCCCTTAGCCACTGTTGTCATTTAAACCAAAATTAGATGGTTAAAAAGATGTGATCAATTAGTGTAATTTGAGCCTATATCTGGACTCACACAGATCCTGTTCTAACTCTAGTTCTGCCACTGGCCTTGCACAGGCTACTTAACCTATTAGCCACTCAGTTTCCACATCTATACAATGGGTACAGTAAAAGTGCCTTCCTTACAGAGCTGGCTGTGGTTCTGTGGACTTTTAATGTCTTCCTGGCAGCAGGTATCCTTTCTCCTGGGCCAAGACTGAGTTCTGTACCAGATTCAGCATCTCATTTGTGATTTTGTGCTTACAGATAGATTAGAAGACAGTTGTATGTTATGAGTTGGTGCCACAAGAAACGACAAGACCTGGTGAATTTCGCTTCAGAGGTCTCACTGAGATTTGTCTCTCTTGAATTGAGCCCAGAGCTCCAGAAGGATCTCAGTTTTATTTAGGTATGTGCATAATCACCTTAGTAAAGGAAGGCTACAATCTCTGACCTCCACCATTTGCCTAACGCTAGGTTCACATAAATGCTAATTAAAAATATTCCAAGCAGGGGAGGAGACAACAAACAAGGAGCCATCAGGATAAGCTATTATCTGCCTCCTTGAATCCCAGCTTTCCGGAAGTCCTGAGTAACAGACTACAACTGTCCCTGGGCTTTGTTTATTGCTTTCTGCTTTTTGAGATGCTAATTTTTTTAAAAAGTTTATTTATTTGCTTGCTTGTTTGTTTCTTTATTTTATGGCTGGCTCAGCCTGCCCTGGTGGTGGGGCTGGCGCAGCGTGTGGTGCCAGAGATCAAATTGCAGTCCCTGCAGTTGCCTGAGCTTTCCTAAGCAGGAGCTTTAGACCACTGAACCCTCTCACTGGCCCTGAGATGCTAATTTCTTATCTCTACAGCAGACCTCATTCTCTGAGAAGGCTTCTCCTTGGCCAAGCCAGTACCAAGTGACTATTACAGAGAAAAAGGCTGAGTGGTGTAGTGAGAACAGAAAGGAAATAATAGATTCAAAAGAGAAGTAAGAAAACAATGGGTCTTAGCAGTGCATAAAGAGGACTAATAAATGTGGGATAATGAGGATATTGTGGAGGTGAGACCTTGAAGAAAATTTATAGTAGGAGAAAAAGAGTAAGTTTTACAAGACAAGTGTTTGATGAATGACAGAGGGACAACTAAGTAGAAATTTCCCATTGGCAAATAGATACGGGATATATGTACATTCATGGCTTGCCTCAGGTGCTCTTAGTTCTCTGACTAGGCTTGCTTAGCCCCACACTTATAATCAGTTTCCACATATATGTACATTCACATGTGCTGTGCATGTGTGTTTAGAGATTACTAGAACAGAGGTGATATTTAGGCCTAATGGAGTGCATGAGAAGCAGTTATGAGTGGAGTGTGTAGAGATGTTCAGTTACATACATAGAAGACGAACTGATAAAATGGTGGAGCTGGTAGTGTTACACACAACTAAGTTAGCTAGACCTATTCTAAGTAGTCAGACAAGGCTAGGCCGTCAGGAGGTGAGAAGACAACTCCAGTGCAACCACTGCTGAAGGTGCATCTGTTGGAAGCCAGGCCTCAAGATAAAGACAGAACAATCAAGCCTGGGTCCCCAGGGGACAACAGGTATCACCTGGTCCAATAAAATTTGCATAGATGTCACATCCAGAGCAGCTCTCAAAGGTTCTAGGGAAAAGAACAGGAAGAGGACAGAAATAAAGATGAGAGACAGAAAGGCAAGGTCAGATGGAGCCCTCTCTTTGAAGAGGAGGAGAAGGAACTCCTCAACCACTACTGAATGTTTATTTGTGCATCTGTCGGGTTGGAGTCTTGTGTTAGCATAGCAACTCATTGCTTGGATTGCCTTGGGTGCCTGGTGTTTTCTGCACTGGAGTAACTTGTTTTCATGTCTTGCCTCAGGTGCTCTTAGTTCTCTGACCAGGCTTGCCTAACCCCACACTTATAACCAATTTCCAGCTTTAGTCACTCCCCTCAGACAGGCATCAGTTGCCCTAATGGGTGACCAGGATTTCCTGATAAATTCCTCCCTAAATGTCTTGTTCTTTCCACGAATCCTTGCTAGGTGACCTGCTTCCCACTAAATGTTACCTAAGCAGCTATACTTGCAAAATCTTATCGATCGTAGTTCTGAGCCACATGTACCAACCTTGCAATTTTGCTATTTCCTCCTCTGAGAAGTGAGCTTGGTGCTATCTGTCTCTCAGGAGCTATCTCACTCAATAAAGTTTTCCTACTCCTAATCTTTGTTCTTCATTTTTCAGTTTGGGCAAACATGAACACAGTGTACCTGTCTAGCAGATTGGGAGTTATATTACTCTTGCTTTCTTAGTAAGGACCTCTGCAAAAATCTAGTCCAATTCACCCAAAGGATGAAGTTTAGAGAGCAGCAGTGACTTGTCATGTGCCTCAAAATATCCAGAAAATGGAGGCTGAGGGCCTAACCCAAGTTCTTGAACTCGCGATTTTACCCTGGCCCATCAGGCTAAGCTGACTCTGCAAGTTCAATGTGAACTGATGCTGACCAACAATGTGAATTTGGCAATCATGAGCCTGGGGGCTGAGATAAATTCAGGAGTCTCAGAACACTAAAAAAAAAAGTGATCAGCCTTTGTCCTTTATTATAGGGCAAAAAACAAGCCAAGAAAGACAAGACAGAAAAATATCTGAAAAATCACAATGAATCTCTTTAATTGAAGATATGCTAATGATCTTAAGGTCTGGATAATCATTCTCTTTTTTCAAGAAAGTGGTAGAAAAAGTTGGGTTTGAAAACTATATCTGCTTGGACTCATCCTGTTCCTTTTAACCACAAATTTCACATGCACCTGAGTAGAAGAGAAAATTGTGCTGCCAAACTCTGAGCACTTCTTTCCTAATTTGCAATGTCAAAACACAACTGAATCGGAAAAGCTACAAATGCATGCTGCATCAAAGATTTGTGACTACAGAACTACTCTTGAGCTCTAAAAGCAAACACTCTAAAGGATCCAATCCCCTTCTGAATCTATCACCTTCACTGGTGGCTTAGCTGGTATCTGACCCAAAATTGCCACTTAAATCTGTTTCTTTAGTTCACTGTTTTGATCCACAACAAGGAAGTTAATTGTGTACCTCCAATTGTATTTCTCTGTCAAATATAGGAACATGGTAGGGTGGGCTTGCTGGTGAGTGGTAGCTATTACTGAGTTTCTTCATTCTCATACTGTGGCTTCAAAAAAGAGAGTAAAACACACTAGTGGTGCCAACTTTTATGTTTGTCTGGTATCCTTTAGTGCTTTTAGCTAGTAGAACTACAGCCTGCCTTTTTGGTCAGGTATATCTTGGATATTTGTTTTCCAAGAATTTTTAAGCCAAATTGGAGGAGAAATATGCTTCCATTCTGCCTCATTCAAGAAAACCGCACCCCTATGTCTCCATCCTGCTGTCCCCTAGGAACTAGATCCATCACAGAGAAACCAAAGTGGCTCTGATGTGGTCAAGGGCCAGGTAGCAATAGGAGAGTCTTAATTTTTCAATCCTGAAGAATAGAAGAGCTTGCTTCTTCACGAAACGTCTTTGAACTAGTCATGTTAAATATAATGGCACCTCCTACACTCTGTTTCCTATTTTACATCTAGTTAAATGCTTCTTTAAATTCTAACCTAATGGGATACTTTTTGTTTCCTGACAGACGTGACTCACCGTCAGTAAAAGGGGTTCAATATACAGAGTGGGATGTGGCAAGACAGAGGCTGTGCCCCACAGCTGGTTCGGAACCTAGGTGAAAGCAATCCGGTCATCTTCAACACCTTCCCCCTGCTCACTGCCACGCCTTCCCATAACTGGAACAGAGCAAGAAGGAAGAACTAGAGGCCGGTCTCCCCGGTCCCCGCATTCACTACTGCTCACATTCTGTGAATGTTTCAAGGGCACTTACCTGGTAAACTGTGTGCGCCACTGTTGTTCTGGAGCACAGTACAGACCAGGGGTGGGTGGAGAGCTTGCAGTTTGTTTTACACTTATATTCTAGTTACAGATGAATGTTTTTCCCTTTTAGTTCAATGTTGCCTGTGATTTTAATGGAAAGTTCCAGTTATACAGTACTGGATCCAGGGCTATCATTTTGTTGCTGCTGCTGTTTTGTTTTTCATCCTGAGCCATACGGCCAATTTTCTGATGTACCTCTCCTGCTATTGTTCTGGTAATTTCACATTACTTTTGTATTTCAATGGAAAACTTTAAAAATTTTATGTCTTGACTTATTCACCTTAGAAAATGAAATGAATATTTTTTTTTTTTAATTTTATTTATTTATTTATTTGTTTGCCTGTTGTGTTTGTTTCTTTATTTATTTATTGTGGCTGGCTCAGCCTGCCCTGGTGGTGGCGCCGGCGCAGCATGTGGTGCCAGGGATCGAACCGCAGTCCCTGCAGTTGCCTGAGCCCTCCCACGCAGGTGCTTTAGACCACTGAACCATCTCGCCGGCCCGAAATGAATATTAACTTCTTGCTGTGAAAAAGGGAATTAGCTTAATCATACCCTCTTCTCAGCCCCTACTGTGTTGTCAACAAGATCTAGGATTTTTGTCCCAGGCCATTAGTTATATTTTGAAGTCTGTCATTTTCACATTTTGTGTTAATTTTATATTTAAATGGACTCATAGTTCATAAATAGTTCTTAAATATATTATGTCTTCTCTGCTACTGTATTCTTCACACTGATTCTTTTGGTTGACCAGATCTAGTAAAAAAATCTTCAAGAAAGGCTCACATTTGTTATGACTCCTGAGTCTTTGCATATTTAAAAATTCTTCATCTGGTTTTATAGTGGATGAAGTTTGAAAAAAGAAAAAAAAAAAAAAACAACCCTCAGTTCACAGTTATGCTGAACTGATATGGAGAACCTCAACACACTGAGGATGATTCAGGTCTTTGGTGGCTGTGGTCAGTTTTTGTTTCTGCCTTGAACTTCTCCCAGGACACCTCCAGAACACATTTGAATATTGCTCATTCTTTTCAAAAATTTTTTGGGAACATGATTCATTTTTTTTTTTAATCTGTGGTTCCTTATGTATGGAAAATTTTAACTTATCTTTTTTTTTCCCCTTGTACTAATTGCATCCTTCTCTACCTACCAGTTTTCTATTGAATCAAACCTGTCTTTCATTTCTGCTCTTTTCCACTCATATAAAATGCGACTCTGTTGGGTGCCCCACAACACAAAGGCCCTAAGAATTTGTGCAGAGCAATCCACAAAGTGTAAAACTCAAACAAAGACCAGATGATTGGAGAGTAAACCATTTCTTCATGAAGGAGAAATAAATGGGCTGTAATAAATTTTTAGTAAGTGATTTTTAGGGGTAATGAAAGGGCTTGAAGAATAGACTGCAGACAAAGATTCCTGGCTCTGGGTATGGTGTCAAATTCAGCCTTTCTTGTACTTAGTCAGTCTCCTGGGGGATCCACCCCTTAGGTGGACAGGAAAACTTCAGAGAAATTCCTTGCCTGTGCTTCAAGAGGACCAGAGGGAAAAGACACAAGGGGAGAGTCACAGACCTTGGTTCTCCTTTAGTATGATTTAGAATGTCAAAACACCAATCTTTGGGTACTGTTTTCTGGGCCCCAGCACTACTCCGACCTGCCTTATTTTTGTTCACAACACTACAAGCATCATACTGTGCCTAAACCCAAAGCAAACGTAGTTCTATGAGGAACTCAGCACCCACTCCCCCACTGTGGCAGAACAGGGGCTGGCAGAACCAAACTGATGCTGAGTAAGTACTTTATTAAATTTTCTGAAGCTTTTCCTGTGTGTCTCCTATTCTGTTTTAGCAGTGTAGGTTTTGTCCTTTGCTCTAATTTATGAAGTTTAGTTTCCTAGGTCCAGTTTCCTTTGTATCATGTTGTATACAAGAGTTCTGTTTTCATTGATTTTCTTTTTCCTTAATTCTTTCAGTGTAGGGAAAGATGCTGTTTTCTAGAGTTCACTTTCTTTCAGTCCTGCATCTTTTCTCCTGCATTTTGTACACAGTTCACAGGCAGTTTCTTCTCATGACGAGCAAAGGGGCTTGCTGAGTGCTCAACTACAGTGTGGGTGATTCCTTGCACTTCTGCGTGCTCAATCTGCACTTCTTTTTTTTTTTTAAACAAGTTTGTTTCTTATTACGACTGGCTCAGCCTGCCCTGGGGGTGGGGCTGGAGCAGCATGTGGTGCTGGGGATCCAACAGCAGTTCCTAAGCTTTCCTAAACAGGTGCTTTAGACCGCTGAACCATCTCGCCGGCCCTCTTTCTTTTCTTACTGCTTCCAGCTAAGTCTCTCTCTCTCAGGAAATAAGACAGAATTCAGGAGGAGGCAGCCACAGAAAGACAGGAAAGATCAAGAGAAGGTGCTCATTTCAGCACATACACTAAAAAAAAAAAAAAAAAAAAAAAAAAAAAAAAAAAAAAAAAAAAAAAAAAAAAAAAAAAAAAAAAAAAAGTCAAGAGGAAAAATACTAGTCCATGAACTAGTCCACAGGCTGGGGATGTAGCTCAGTGGTAGAGCGAAATCCCTGCATGTGCCATGGGTTGATCTCTATTCACCACTGAGAAACAGCAACAAAAGCCAAAAAGAAGAGGAAATGGGTTGAAAAAGAGCCTGGCTTTAAGGTTTCCAACTCCCAGTGAAATATAAAGGTCCAAACCCATTTGCTTCACATTTTCCTCACTGGGTCACATTTTGCTCACCTCCTGAGCAGGTGAAACTTCTGGGGAAATGGGAATGAAGAGTGGAAACTTTGTCCATAACAGCAATCATTTCAGTTACAAGTTAAGCAAACAAATAAAAACAAAGCAAAGCAAAGTTTACTGTTGGACAGAACAATCCATGTAAATAATTGTGTTTGCCAACAGGATCTATGTCCTTGATAAGGCAGTGTGCATTAACAGTGTCAAACAACGTTCTATCTATAGAAAAAACAGGTGGTGGGAACATCATGAAATCCAATCCTCATTGCTCATGAGCCCTATCCTTCCAGGTGACAAGCTACAGGTCTAGGGCACCATTCTCAGATGAGCTTCTGCTGAAGTGCTGGAGGTAACCAGCTCTGGAAGATCAGGATCCCCTCTACTCCTCATCTGCCCCCTTTCCAGGTTAAAAGTCAAAATGCCACCCCAGTGGCTTTTGCTTTTCTTGTGGAGCAGAGCTGTGGCAGTTGTGGCTTGTACACTGCACATGGTGTCCACTGGGATGACAGCCAGAGCCAAACTCCAGCTTACACAAGCTGAGTCCTGGTATGAAGCTGTTCCTGCTCAAAGAGCTTTTTTTTCCTTGCATTTACTAGGTCTTTTTCCTTCTTTTTTTTTTGAGACAATGTCTCACTCTATATGTAGTTCAGGCTGGCCTTCAACTCACTTTGTAGCCTAGGCTGGCCTTGCTCTTACTGGGTCTTGTGCCTACATGGTGCCTGAAAATGGTTCAGCTGAGAGGTGGGGGAAGAGCTTACACAATCGAAGAACATTTTTCCATAATGATGACTCAACATGCATTTGATTCCCTTCAAATTCACTTGGTTTTTCATAGTTTAGTAATCTTGTCCTGTATAGCCTTTTGAAGCCACAAGAGAAAAGCCATATTCTAATTCCAGTGGATCTTTTGTCTTTTTACTGCTTCTCAGAGTTTATGGTATGAGGTTGTATAGCTTCCATTATTTGAATGCAAATGGAGGTGTTTCGCTGATCCAATCTTGTTTTCAATTCACATTTCAAGGTTCTGAAATAAGGGGCTTTTATAATTTGGCCACATGCTACTATGCTACTTCTAACCTCTCTGATTTAAATGGGGTCTCTCTGTATTGCTATAATTGTTTTCACATTATGTTGACTCTTGCACTTTTATATGCTGTCTATTTAATATGCATGCTCACAAAGAGCTGACAGCATGTCTGAATCTACTCCCTAAGAGTGCTGTTGAAAATTTAAATGTATTCAGGTGTTCAACAAATGTTTATTGGTGTCTACAAGGCACTGAGAGCTTATCACATATTGAAGTTGACATCAAGATGATCCTATTCTGATTTTTAAAAATTGAAATATGACTGTTAAAGACCTAAAAAAAAATGGCAGGAAATATGGGAAAACATCATGCTCCTTAAAATGATGCTTTGGAACTGTAGTTGAATTTGAAATTCAGTCAGGAGTTTCCAACAGATGCTGCTTATACAATAAACTTACACAGTGAATCTGCCATTGTGATAGAGGAAGCTTTAAATCAGATTTAAATCTTGCCATGCCTGAAAGAATGTGCTAATATTTTCAGTCTCTAGTGCAGCTGGTAAAACTGCAGACCAAATGGAACTAAATTTCAGGTGCAATGTGTTCTAATTCTTACTACCTTTTGCTTTTCTAATTAGAAAGCAGATACATATTGGCTTCTGGTTAGGTGAATATCAAGATTTACCAATATCAAAATTTCTTTCAGGACAATAAATTTTGAATATCATGGAAACATAAAATTGATACATGGACTACAGGTTTTGAATGCTTCAAGCAGAAGAGGAAAACAGAATTTTGAGTACATAACGTTTAAACAAGAAGCTAACATATTTGCAAATGATGTTTGATTTCAAGTTAGCAGTTTTCTGACAACTTTGCTCATGTAATCAAA
>PVKN010016432.1:0-10388 GCA_004027915.1 Capromys pilorides | reverse complement strand
TCAAATCATTTCATACAGCTATGTGTGGACCATCTGTCCTTCCAAAAGGCTGTACCTCCTCTCAACAAGGGGTAGGGGTGGGAGTGAGAGGCAGGTATGAATAGAAAGCCAAGAAAAATCTTGCACCATTTTTTGGCGCCTCTTTTCTGGCTCTTCTTTGCCTACCCTGTAGCCCCCTGGGGACCCACAGAGAAACAACAGCTTGCATCCTTTTGAGAACACAGCAATGGCTACATAAGGGAAAGTGCTAGGCTGGTCAGCTTTTCTTCTAAACACAGAACAGTGACACAGATGGTGTGTGCTGTGCTGGAATGCACACGTTCTGTACCTTAGGATCAAGTAGAATGCAATTGTTTCATTGACATTGAAGTGGAACCTGAGAGATTTCAATGTAAGTGGAACATATGTTTAGCTAAGTAAAATGCAAGACAGTGACTCATGTTGCTTCCAATAATTTTGTAATAACTTGTGTATTTCCCAGAGCCCCCCCCTCCACCTTAAGGATTGAGTACATGTACACAGCACTTTTAGAGAGCACCCACAGGATTGGCAAGACTTAAGATACATACTTGATCCCTACAGCTCTGTAAGATCTGGCTGTTCCCTTGGAATTTTAACCCTAATGAAGATGCTTGAGAAAAGTGCTCTTAAAACTCCTTAGCCTTAGTGTAGACTGTCTTCAGTTTAAAATGCTAAATCACGGGGGCTGGGGAGATAGCTCAGTAGAATAAGCACTTGCCTTGCAAGCGCAGGGTCCTGAGTTCAATACCCGGTACCACAAAAAAAAAAAAAAAAAAAAAGACTTTAAATAAATAAATAGTAAAATAAAATGCTAAATCAATGGGACATTCAGGTCATACTATTTCTCCTGGCACCCTCCTTTAAGACCTCAGAAAAAGGGAGGACACAGCTCAGTGATAAAGCACTTGTCAGCTATGTATAAGTTATGTTCAATCTCCAACACTGAAAGAAAAAAAAAACCAGAACAAAACAACCATAAATAAAGCAGTCTTGCCTCAGAAGAACCTACAAACTTAAAGTGTTGCAGGGCCAGCAGATTAAAGCACCTGCAAGTAGGTAGAGTGACCTGGGGTTCAATCCCAGGCCTGCTCGTGCAGGCCCCGCCCCTGGAGCACACTGGGACTGGCAGCTGAGACTGGGCATGGTAGTGTGGCCTATAATCCCAGCTCTTGGGAGTCTGTAAATAGGTGGATCACTATGAATCCATTCTAGTAGTGAGACCCTGAATACCCTGTAGACCCTTCCCTAAAATACAAAAAGAAGTCGCTACCCAAAATCAAGTACTGAGCTGAAGTAATAAACTTTGGAATAAGCCTTACTACACAGATAAGACAAATTTTATAACTTTTAAACCTTTTCAGTTTCAGTTCCTTAAAAATAGTAAGAATAGGATCAGTTACAAAAGGTTAGCCTGAGTTTCCAAAGAACAGTAGGGAAATGCCAGTTTGAACACTGAACTTGTTACTTGGGGATCTCCACTAAAAACTGTCATTACTGCCTTTGATACATAGCAGCAGAGAAGCTTTGTCCCTATGGGGGAAAAGAAAATTAAGGCTTCCAAGAGCCTTGAGCAAGCTGCAGCTGCTGCCAGTGTGATCAAAAAGCCTTTCAGCCTTGAGTCTAATGGGATAGCACTGAAAACTCATCTAATGCAAACATCTAGGATTACCCCACAGCTGGGAAGTCCTCCAGCTCAGGGGAGAATGCATGCTCAGTCCTTAAAGCCTGGTCTGAGAAATAAAGGCTGCACTTGTTTCAAGAGAAGCCCATGGAAGAGCTGTGCAGCTGCAACTTTTGTCCAGATAACAGGTTTAACTGGAAATCTATTTTAAACACTGGAAAAAGTACAACCATTTGCAAAATGTTGTCAGCTCTCTGTTTTGTTTCAGGATAGCAAATTAAGACATAAATCAAACTACAACTGAATCCTGAAAATTTTTGGTATTGTCAAAAATTAATCAGCTCTAAAGAATTGATGGTTTGACAAACATGAAATATTGAGTGGTTGAGTTTGAAAAAGAATCTTTCTCTTAATGTTAATGATGTTGATTTCTTTGCAAACAGTTATGCTTCTCACTTAAGTATGACTTATAAGCCCCATAGTGTAGGAAGATTGCTCCAAGTTTGAGGCCAGCCTGGGATATATAGTGAGTTCAAGGTCAGCCAAAGAAATCCTGTTAAAAAAAACTGTCTCATACAGCCGGGACTGGGGAGATAGTTCAGTGGTCTAACTGCCTGCCTGGCAACCAAAGTCCCAAGTTCAATCCCCAGTACTCTGTGCCATGCCCGCCTCAGAACCCAGGTGTACCGTGCCAGCCCAAAACCAAGCATGGTGGCACTCTCGCCTGTAATCCTGGCAGTGAGAAGGCTGAAACAGAAGAATATCTATGAGTCCAAGCTGTATAGTATGATCCTGTATCAAATTAATTAGTTAATTAATTTAAAAAATACAACCAGACATGGTGGCCATGCTTGTGGTCTCAGTACTCAGAAGGCTCAGGCAGGAGCATCACCGCCAGTTCAAGGCCAACTTGGCTGCATAGCAGAACCCTGTCTCAAAAATGATAGATTAACTAATTAATTAATTGGTGGAAGTTATTTTTTTAAAAACATTATATGGATTGTATGTGTACCACTGCTTAGAAGCAAGAAACAATGTGATTTTTTAGTTGTTGGACCCACATAGCGCCAAGTTTGGGCCTCAGCTCTGCCACATATACCTGCATATTCCCTCAGTTTTCTCATCTATAAAATAGAGCTAATAGCTGTGTATAGGCGTGCATCCCAATAATCCTAGCAGTCTGAGAGGCCAAGGCAGGTGGATACAAGTTTGAGCCCTTAACTCTGATTCTTTGTAGCTTTTTCTTTTTTTTTTTTTTTTCAGTTCTTGCTGGAAATTGTAGTTCAGAAATACAGTCCCAACCTATGTTTTGCCACCTAACACAGTTGCTCCATGTCAGAATAGTTTCCATCTAGCTCCAAAAGTGCTGTTTCTGTTTCCCTCCCAGTTTGAACGCCATGACCCTGTGGATGGAAGGATAACTGAGAGGCAATTTGGTGGCATGCTGCTGGCGTACAGTGGGGTGCAGTCCAAGAAGCTGACTGCCATGCAGAGGCAGCTCAAAAAGCACTTCAAGGATGGAAAGGTAGGTTGCTTTGGCTGGAGGGAGGAAAGGAACTGTGGGAATAGCTGGTTGTTGCAAAGACAGCAAACTAATGATGAGAGAGTATCCTAAACCAAGGAGTACAACCAATTCATCCATATGCTTGAGACCCAGAGAGAACAAAGTGAACTACAGACAAGGACAGGGAGAAAGTGCAGAGTCACCTCACATTTCTCATTCAGGCAAAGGGTGGTACCCTGCCCTGAGATTAAAAATTTCAAAGGAGAGGCTAGTTTAAATGAGAAGGCAAAGAGTTACAGTTGTGGATGTCTTGTACTTAAGATACCAGGGGACTATTCAAGTATGTAATCAACAAACACCTGAATATTTATCAGTACGCTCTTAGAGTTACCATGAGAATGGAAGAGACTTCCCAAGGTGGATATTATACAGAAATAGAAGAAAAAATATGTGGGCCAAGGAAAGAACCTAGTAACATTTAAGCAACTAAGAAAAGAAATCTAGATGATTCAGAGAAAGATACCCAGAGAGAGTAGTGAAATCAAAGCCATGGAAGAGAGCTCAGGAGCTAAACATTCTAGTGTCACGTGTGACAGACTGGACCCAAGAGGATAAAGATTAAAACATGTGTTGGTTTTGGTGACCTTTGGGAGAACTGTTTTGTTGCAGTGGTCAAATTGACAGGCATGTTTGATGAGAAGTAAGGAAAGAGGAAAGAAACAGGAGAAAGAAAAGGCTCTAGACAGAGCAATATTGCATATGCAAAGCTCTGGGGCTATAAACTCATCTATTCTGACTATATAATAAAATGCCAAAATAGCACAGCTTCCATCTCCCGTCACCATGGCCGCCTATAAGCTGGTGCTCATGCGACACAGCGAGAGTGCCTGGAACCTGGACAACCCCTTCAGTGGCTGGTTGAAGCCCGACTTGAGCCCAGCAGGCCCTGAAGAGGCAAAGCGTGGCGGACAGGCGCTGTGAGATGCTGGCTACGAATTTGATATCTGCTTCACTTCAGTGCAGAAAAATCCAATCCAGACCCTCTGGGCAGTACTGGATGCCATTGACCAGATGTGGCTGCCAGTGGTGAGAACTTGGTGTCTCAATGAGCGGCACCACTAAGGTCTGACTGGCCTTAAAAAGCAGAAACAGCAGCCAAGCATGGCAAGGCCCAGGTGAAGATCTGGTGGCGCTTCT
The DNA here is from genome assembly GCA_004027915.1 of Capromys pilorides. Lineage (NCBI taxonomy): Eukaryota > Metazoa > Chordata > Mammalia > Rodentia > Capromyidae > Capromys > Capromys pilorides. The sequence goes on along the minus strand of PVKN010016432.1, from coordinate 6,045 downwards.
ACGATGTCCCTCTGCCTCCAGTGGAGCCTGACCATCCCTTCTATAGCAACATCAGCAAGGATCATAGGTATGCAGACCTCACTGAAGATCAGCTGCCTTCGTGTGAGAGTCTGAAAGACACTATTGCCAGAGCTCTGCCCTTCTGGAATGAAGAAATTGTTCCCCAGATCAAGGAAGGGAAAAGGGTGTTGATTGCAAGCTACGGTAACAGCCTCTGGGGTAGTCAGGCATCTGGAAGGAGACTGAAGAAGCCATTGTGGAGCTGAACCTGTCAACTGGTATTCCTATTGTGTATGAGTTGGATAAGAACTTAAAGCCCATCAAGCCCATGCAGTTCCTAGGGGATAAGAGACTGTATGCAAAGCCATGGAAGCTGTGGCTACCCAGGGCAAGGCCAAGAAGTGAAGACCACCAGGAAGCCTCGCCCCATCCACCTATCCCTCCACTCCTTTCCCCCACACTGAGCACATCTGTAGGCATCCTGTGTTGTAGTTGCAGATGCGGACCAGTGGCTCCCATTTCCCTATTAGTACCTCTAGGATACAACCTCTAGTTCTCAGTCCAAGTCCAGGGAAGACTCTGCTTATCCAGGAGAGTTGAGAGGTAGTAACTGTCTAGTGCTTCTGCTTTGTTTACTAAGGACCTGCTTGAGTAGCAGACAGGCATAACCATGCTAAGGCATGGCCAGGGAGCAGTGGCTTGAGCACACTACTCCCCAGAGCCAGCCCTGCACTCTCTGTAGTCCAGTCAGTCAGTGAGGTCTTGACATTCCAGTGAGAGATTAATGTAACCTGCATGGTGATTGAAATACAATTTCTTCCCTCACCCTAAAGGAGCTGGCTCCAGAAGGTTGGGACTAATCCTGAATTAAGTTTATGTGTTTAATTTTTTTTTTTTTTTTTTTTTGGGTGGGACTGAGGTTTGAACTCATGACTTTGTACTTGCCAGGCAGGCACTTGGGCCATGGAGCTATCTCCCCAGCCCCTCCATTTTTCTACAAAAGAAAAATTATGTGTCTAAACAAAAACCCTTCTGGGGCTTCTAGTGGTGGTTGAATAGTTCCTCTTGTGGTCACCAGAAAATAAGCCATTCCTCACAACAGTATAGGACGGGCTCTGCCCTCTATGGGGTAGGAGTACATCCCACTGTGTATTTAGGATCCCTCTGCCTTGTTTTGGTGGCAGTGAAAATGCCTCTTGACTATGTCTAAATGTGTCTCACAATGTCTGATTTCTGAATCATGTTCCAGCTGGCTTGGCCCTGCCACATGGGCCAGTACTCATTTTGAGCATAACTAAGTCTTTTTTCCAGATCAGTATAATAAAAGAGTGATGTGCAATTTTTAAAAATGCCATAATATATAGAAATTTATTTTCTCAGTTCTAGAAGCTATATGTGCTCACACGAGCTTCTACGTACACACAAAAATAAAAGGAGTGTTTTGACATTTGTCTTTTGAAGACACTACCCTATTGTCTTAGGACTCACCTTGGTGGCCACATGTAACCTTGTTTCTTTGAAGCCCTATCTTGAAAGACAGACACACCAAAGGTTGGGGGTGCAACACATGAATTTGGGGAGGGAACTTGCACAGATAATCAGCAGGAAAGACAGAGCTGACACGCGTGAGAAACAGAAAGGGAGCCAGCGTGGTCCAAGAACACTGAGCAAGAAGGAGGGTGGCCTGATTGAGGAGATAGAGGTGTAGGTCATTCCCAGTGCAGTGATAAAGCTATAAAGAGTTGAGCAGTGAATGACATGGTTGTATATGTGTGTAAAGAGACAACCTACAGAAAGGAGCAAGCATAGAGGCTCTAGGACCCATAAGATTGTGAAAGAATTTGAAGGGATGACGTATTTTGAACTGGTGCAGGAAAACAGAAGAAGAATGGTAGACTGAGTCAGTATTGAAGTTTTTGCTGGTGTCTAAGATGGGCAGACTGAAACAGAGACACATTAAAAGATCAGGTCTCCAGAAGGTCACGCATACATGGAAACACACAGAGCAGTGCTTGGGCTAGAGTAAAGCACAGATCGTATTCCCTAGCCCATTACCTTTCCCATTGGATAGTCCTTACCATTTAGCCATGACCAGAAGATCGACCTGGCACTAAAAGTAATCTATGAGAGATCACCGTGCAGTGTGGTATGATAGACACAAAGCTTTTTAGAAGACTTGAGCTCAAGTCCTGACCCAAGGCTTTCTATGGACCTTATAGACAAACCTTATAACCTCAAAATTGAGAAATTTATCTCAGCTTGCTCACCATAAAGACAATTCTACCTTTAAAGACTTACTATCTGAACAGAAGAAATAGGCTAGCATTTGCCCCAGTTTTCCCAGACTTTGTACAATAAATCTCATGTGAATAGCATCACCCCAAGTTGGTGGAGAGCCCTTCTCAGCCAGACTTTTTCATCCTTGTCTTGATGTTGAAAAGCTGAAAGGGCCTCTGGGCTAGCTACTGACTACAGCTGAGTGAGGTCTGAGCAGTGTCAGCTTCTCTGACCTCAGTCCAGCCTTTCCCACAGCAGGTATTCCCTTGGCTGTGGGGGAAACTTGTCATTAATAGAAAGTGAAAGAGAAAACTGCTTCTCTCCCACAGAGCACTTCTACACTACCAGTACCTGGTGTATGTCTGCTGGAAATTGTAATTTCAGAAAATTGATTACTGGTGTTTAGGAGGATTTTTTTTTTAAAGCCCCTGTTGCTGGAAACATGATGTTTGCATTAGGAAACACTCCTTCCTTTTGATCAGACTTATTTTTAAAGGTGGTTCCACACATTAATTTCACCTTAGAATAATTATCATGAAAGCCTAATTCACATTTTATTGTCAATTGGTATTTAAAAGTAATAAACTGGGTGTCAAAAACATCACTCTGAAATGAGTAGTGTTTTAGCTGTGGCAGGAGTTAATTTAGGACCTAGAGAATTTGCAGAAGAGCTGTGGACTGAAAGAACAAATTTCATCAGATGAGGAAAATCTCAGGTGCTAAATTACCTCTGGCCAGAATTCCTAGCTTGCTTTAGCAAGGAGATTAAGATTGATTGTCCTCTGGTGTTCATTAAATAGTTGTGAGCATGGCAATTAACTAAAATGAGAGTTAATGAAGGGCCTTTAGTCCCCAAGTTACCAATCCCACTCTTTAGGACTATTTTGCTTTAAAGTGGAATCACCATCTTTCATTGTTTCCTTTCCTTTTTTTTTTTTTTGTTCTTGTTCTGGGAATCCAACTCAGGACCTCATGCTTCAACTGTCTTCTTTCAACGTAAAGATGTCAATTTTTATTTGGCTCACATTCATCAGTTTCTGTGTCAAAATATCAAACCAGATCCAAAAGATTGGATCACCAGTCCTGGAGATGGTGTTAAATTTTTACATATAACTTAGTGACCAACCAATCCTTCATAACAATTTTTCTGCTTCTGTCTTTGTACCAGCCTTCTTAGAAGAATCTGCATCTTTGGGAATATAGAGACAGAGAAGGAAAAATTAGTGGTTCACCCAGAGTTTACACCACCAATGTAGAACCTTTTAGAGTTTTCAGTGTGTGTCTGCTCTGGCACACAGGCCACAATTTTGCCACTACTAATAGACTGTAAAGCAAGAATTCTTTTCCTTCTTATACTACTATTTCATGTATATATTTGCTTGTAGGAGTTGAGTCTCAGTCATCTTATTTCTCTAAAGTAGTGTTTCTCAACATTAGGAGAACTTGGGAAATTATTAAGAAATGTGGTTGTCAGGACCTTCCTAAAACCAATTCAATCAGAAGCTCAGTACATATAGATTCAAGCATGTATTTCTTAAAAGCTCCCCAGTTTCATTTACCTCCATTTATCCCATCTCTATACATAGCAGAGGAAAGAGTCTAATGTAGAGTTTGATAAAATGAATTCATAACCACTAACTCTGTAATAATAAGCCTGCTAGCTTACTAAGGATTTCTCCCTGCCATTAACTGAGTACTTTCTACATGATAAACTTTTTGTTTTGTTTTTGAGACAACCTCACCTTATAGCACAGATTGGCCTTGAACTCAGTATGTGGTCCAGGCTGGCTTCAAACTTGCATTGATCATCATCCTGCTTCAGCCTCGTAAATACTGGGATTATAGGTGTGTGTCACCTCACCCAGATGTGATAAATTTTTTATGTATCTTCTCAGTTATCACAGCAATCCTATTTGATAAATAGAATCCACATTTTTCAGATGAAAATTATCTGAGTCTTATTTGCCACAGATCCCAGTCTTTTCTTTTTTTTTTCACATGGCCAGCTCAGCCTGCCCTGGGGGGTGGGGTTGGCGCAGCATGTGGTGCCGGGGATCAAACCACGGTCCCTGCACTTGCCTAAGCTTGCCTAAGCAGGTGTTTTAAACCACTGAGCCATCTCACCAGCCCAAACATATAGTTTTAAGAGGCAGCACCAGGATCCAAACCTAGGAGAGTCTTTGTTTTAGAGTTCATAATTATCTAACCATTGCCAGTCTTTGTTCTCTATGATTTGAGTAAAATTTTGGTAAAACAAAAAATCATTGTCAGTGGTGGTGCATGCCTGTAATCCCAGCACTTGGGAGACTGAGGCAGCGGGATTAGTGCAAGTTCAAGACTAGCCTGAAACGCATAGCAAGACCCTGTCTCAAAAAGACCAAAAAAAAAAAAAAAAAATTGTCTTCTGATTCCAGCCTTAGGCTCTTAGGGAGATAGCTAGAAAGGAAAATTGCTGAAGCAGAAGGAGGAATATTGTAAATCCTAGACTAAGAAGTTTGGAGGTTTACCAGGCTGACAGTGGGAAATCACTGACATTAGGTGAGCAGGAGAGATGAAGATAGAAGGAAAGTGATGTTTCAGGGAGATTAGCTACTTGCCCCAATGTAAGTAACAGAAATGATGTAATTTTCCCTGCTGGCAGAAAGCAATTGAAAAGAAGCATAGGGCTTGCTTCTCTGTGAAGCTACTCTGTGATTTCAGATTGGGTAGAGGGTAGACCATAATTAGTGAAAGTTGTGTTATATAAGGAAGAAGGAAGAAGACTATTTTATATATTTTCAGTGGATCATAGAGGAAACTTGGACAGTTGGATTGACTCCTAGCAAATGGATCTGCCGTAATTTAAAAAACAGCCAGGGAGCCGTCCATTCCAGGGTGTTTGCACTCATCCAGAGCATCAGCACTGGATATCTGACTTTGCAGCTGACTCCAGAGACAGCCGAGTTTTCCTTACCCCTTTTCTCACCTTTTCCCACTGCGCTTTACTTTTTAAACAGTTTTATTGAGGTATAATTTATATACTATCAGAATCATCCATTTTAGGTGTGCAATTCAGTGATCCCTTTGTAGATTTACAGTTTTGCAATCACTAGAGCCATCCAATTTTAGAACATTTCTATCACCCCAAAAAGATCCCTCATGCGAGTTTTCAGTTAATCTTCATTTCTGCCCTACCCCCAGGCAACCATAAATCGGCTTTCTGTCTCTATAAATTTGTCTTTTCTGGACATTTCATATAAGTACAGTCATATGTATTATGATATAGACTTTTTTGGTCTGCCTTTTTTTTTTAAGTTTATTTTATTTAAACCTCATTTATTTATTTATTTGTGTTCTGGCCGGCTCAGCCTGCCCTGGGAATGGGGCTGGCACAGCATGTGGTGCTGGGGATCGAACCGCAGTCCCTGTGGCTGCCTAAGCAGGTGCTTTAGACCACTGAGCCATCTCGCCGGCCCCTGGTCTGCCTTTTTTAAAGAGAATAAAAAAATAAAAATGATACAGAGTTTCAAAACAAGATGGAAATTAGTAATGGTTGTTAAATTGCATATTGATATCTTCAAAGTAGTTGTTCAGAATACCAGATGCAGGCATGCAAGATTGATCAAACAATATAAGCACTATTCGTTTCAATAAACTAATAAAAATTAGCAATACCATTATCTTAGCTATCATGTGTGTGTGTGTGTGTGTGTGTGTGTGTGTGTGTATTTCCCTTCCTTCTTTTCTTCTTTCTCCGCAAGGAAAGAACAGTAGGGAGGGGTCTGGCTT
>PVKN010016431.1:0-11569 GCA_004027915.1 Capromys pilorides | reverse complement strand
ATTTTATTTATTTTTGTGCTGGACACTGAATCTGTGACCCACTACCTGCTAAGCACATGCTATTCCCTCACCCTGCATATTTATATTTTTATTCCTGATGGTGTCAGGGTGCAGGCTGAGGGCCTGAGGCGGATGGGCTGAGTTCCAATCCCTTCTTCACCTATCCTCGCCTGGTGGGGTTGAAGTCACTCAGCCTGTCTGGCTGCCTGTCTGTCCATCTCAGACAGTCACAGTGATATTCTCGTTCAAGGGGGCCCGGGAGGGTTAGAGTAGAAATCGCTTCCATCCGTGCCTGCCGCTGGTACTAGCTTTGTGATTCTGCAGCTCTCTCTGATTCAGGGCCTCATCATCCCGAGTCCCCAGGCAGGACAACAGCTGGCGCGTGACAGTGGCCTCCCGGGGCTGTCTGCGCCCAGCGCGAGTTCCCGCTTCCCCGGCTGCGGCCCTCGCGGCCCTGGCTCCTCCCACTTGTGGCTTTGCCGCCGGCCCCTCCCTTCCTTTGCCTCCCAGCCCCAGGGTGACTGGAGCCCCTGCCTCTCGGGCGGGCTCTCTCCACGCTCCCGTTTTGAAGCGATCGGCTGCAATTTCTATAATAACATCACATTAGCCAGAAATTAATGTCCTCATTAAGACAGCAATTAGGCACATTAGCGCAGCAATAAAAGAGAAGCTTATGAAATAATTGCTGGTTCCAAAATGCCTTTAATTTAGTATTTTATATTGCGCCATGTTATTAATTTTTTTCCCTCGGCAGAAGATAATAAGAGAAATGTTTGAGTTGTGGGGAGGTTTGGAATTTTTAAAAGTGTAGAGGGAAGAATCACTCCGATACCTATGGACAGGCGCGCTGCTGCTGTGGGCGTGGGACAGGAGGGGACAGGGACCCCAGCAGGAGAAAGGCAGCCAGAGCGGACCGGACTTGGGGATCTTTGGTCCTCGAATCCATTTTCTTTTCCCTTAACAACAAAAACCTGTTTGTTCTTTTGGTCCCAATAGGGCACATCTGCCGACCTGGAATTTGGCCAACTTGGTACAGGGGATTGAACCCAGTTTTGGGGCACTGCCCCCCCCCCCCCCCCAGTCCTTTTCGTTTTGAGACGGGTTCTCACTAAGTTACCTAGGGCTGGGCTGGAACTTGTGATCCTCCTCCTGCCTCAGCCTCCCAGAGTGCTGGGAAGACAAGTGTGTGCGATCGTGGAGGGCTCTGAATTCAGGTTCTCTTGGCGGATCCTTCTGGTAGCCAGCGGCTCCTTCTCTGGCAGAGGTCAGGAGGATGAGAATGTACACAGGGGCAGCGCCAGCACTCTGCCAGAGAAGGAGCCGCAGGGTGCCCGGGGAGGGAGCCAGGAAGGGGAACCAAGCGCAGGTAGGAACCAGGGTGGCGGGGCTTAATGGAAGTGGGAGCGGAGGGCCCGGGTGTGTGCAGGGGCCGTGAAGGAGGAAAGGAGCCAGGGAGTGCCTCAGCCAGCAAGGAGCACAGCCGCCGTCGGACCCCGGTGCTGCCTGTCAAACAACCCCTAATCCAGAGCCTGGGGACAGCCGGCATGAATGACACTCTGCGGCCTGTGCCAGGTCTCGGCAGCCCGCGGCTGGCAGCTCGGAGGCCTAGAAAGGCCTCAACTTGGGACAGCTGGGTGGACTGGAGCCGTTGCGCAGGGCAGCAGTGGCAACGTGGGGCACTGAGCCGCCTGGCTTCTGTGTGCCGCTCATTCTTCCTCTTGCCTGGACATGGTCACGTGGCGAAGGCCAGCCTTGGGGACCGTCTGCAGAAGCACACTTCCCGTCACTGCTGCGACGCCATTGGTCTCCCAGAGCAGATCGGTAAACCGGACCCATACCAAGGGGCATGGAGATGGGCTTTGCCTGCTGTCGGGGAGGGGCTACGTGACACCGCAAAGCCTCGTAGAAAGTGCGTTGCTAGACCTGGCTCCTTTCAGCACTTTCACCCACCTCTAAACTAAACTCCTCAGGGACTCTTTTTTTTTTTTTTTTTGTATTTTAGGGAAGGGTCTACAGGGTGTTCAGGGTCTCGCTACTAGATCTGACTTGTAGTGACAGGCCTGTTCCCAAGAGCTGGGATTACACCCAGTCTCAATTGTCATCTCATTGAGCCCCAGGGGTGGGGCTGGCAGCAGGTCCCAGGGATTGAATGCCCCTGCCCCTGGGCCTGCTTTCAGGCACTTTAATTGGCTGAGCTATTTGACCTCCACTGGGACTCTTGATCCTGGCTCTCTCCGGCCCCCTCAGTGTTCCCTGTCCCCACCCTAATCCCCGAGCATGGGAGTCATCCTGCTACTCTAGGAAGCTGAGGCAGAAAGAGCCCGTTTCAGTCCCAACTAAGCAGTTTAGTGACTTATTAAGATCCTACGTTTAAAAAAAAGGAATACAAAGGGGCTGGGGCTGGGTATGATGGTGCATGCCTATAATCCCAGCACTCTGGAGGCTGAGGCAGGAGGGTTGCTTTGCTTCACGTTAGAGGCCAGCCCGGGTTACATAGTGAGTTCAAAGCCAGCCTGAACTGCATAATGCAACTCTGTCTGGAAAAGATGGGGAGGGGGCAGCAGGGGCACTGCAGCTCAGTGTGAATGGCCCAGGTTAGTCCCCAAGGTTCCCACCCCCACATTTCAGATACCAGAAAAGGCTTCCTTCCTCCTCCAGGGTGTGACCAACACTGAAATTTTTTATTGGAATAACTGGCTGCCCTGAGTGCAAGCTGGGAGTTTAGGTCAGCAGAGGGAGGGCAGAGGTGAGCGTGCAGGGCACCCCGAGCAAAGAAGTGGACACCCGTAGTGTGGCTCGGCCCCACTCAGCGGCTGCTGCGTGGCCTCCCGCCCTCCCAGCGGTACCGGCCCACTTTGGTTAAGGGATGAGGAAAAGGGAGGTGAAAAAGAAATGAAAAAGATTCCTCAGAGAGCCAGGACACCATTTAGCCCCGGCCTTAGGGACCACAAGGACTTACCCCAAACTCATGACTGACCCAGAAACTCAGATAGGGAGCCTGGCCCAGGGCAGGACCAGACGGGGGAGGATCCCAGAACGTGGGGAAAGAGGAGGAAGTGGAAGACGAGGGAAGGAGAAGGGGAAGAAGGTCAGCTTCCCCGTCCCGGTCCCCTGGCTGTATGGGGAAATAAAGTACAGCTGGATTCCTGGTTGCCATGACGACTGCCTCAAAGACTGCGGAGGGGAGAGGAGGAGGGTGGTGGTGAAGGAACCCGTGCTTTGCAAGGAGCTGGGGAAGGGACAGAGCTGGAAGCCCCAGCCAACCTCAGGGGAGAGGGCAGCACCCCCAGTTTTGAGGTCCAGACTGCCTACCTCAGCTCCCATTTCTGAGGCACTTTCCCCAAAGACTTTGGCACTCAGTGTCACCTACAGTGGGGACCTGAAACCCTGTGACACCCAGGACAAACCCAGGACAGGGCCACCTGGTGCCTCAGCCCTGAACCCCTTTGACTGGAGCAGGGAAGGGGATGCCCCTGAAAGTGGAGATGGGGGAGGGGACATGTGCCCAGGCTGCCACTGAGGCCTCTGAACCCCGGGGACACATGTGGGGCGGCTGAGGGCTGCTTCCTTTTTTTTTTTTTTAATCTGTTAATAAAACGCAAGTGAATCAAATCCGCTCCGAGGGAAGGGGGTGGCCAGGCAGGGCCTGATGTTTGCAGAAGTTGGAAATTTAATAAGAAGGGAAAATAAAAATAGCCTGGGCGCCAAGGAGAAGGCAGTGGGGGCGTCAGGGGGAAGGGGGTGGGGAGGGGGAGGGGCGGGGAGCATCCCAGCCTGAGCATCGCAAAGGAGAGGCTGAGGGGTGAAGGGAGTAGGGGGCTCTGCTGCTGCCTGCCTGGGCCCGGTTCCCAGGCACAGAGAAGCCACCCCGTGGGACGTGGTCTCTGCAGTGGCTCTGGCCTCCGGACAGCCTGTTCTCGGGCTCACAGGGGACTGCTCAACCCTGCGGACAACACTAGTGTGGGGCGCTCACTGCCCAAAAGTGACAGAGGCTCCAGCAAGCACGAACGCAATCGGGTCCCTGTGCCGCACCTGCGTCTCCCAGAGGACGGGACACCCTTTAAGGATCCGCACAGAAAGACAGACACACAGACCCCAAACCGCTGTGTGCGGTAGACAAGGTGGCACAGAGAAAAATGAAACCAGGAGGGCAGGCAGGGGACTAGGTAAAGTTTTAAGAAGGGGACTCCACCTGGCGGACTCTTTTCCTGTAGCACTGGTGACTGAACACAGGGCCTTCTCACTGGGCTCCTTTTTAGTCTGGAACAGGGTCTCGTAGAGTTGCCCACCCGGGCTAGGACTCGTCATCATCCTGTCTCAGCCTCCTGCGTGATGGGATCCCAGGCACGCGCCAGCACGCCGCTGCACACACGGAGCATTTTAAATCACGTTAACATAATATCTTGAAGTTGCAGGTGTCAGTTGCAGGGTGCGTGTGTCATCTGGCTGGGCGGCTTCCTGGAAGCTGTAGGGGCAGAACACGTCCTGTGTCAGGCGTGGCAGAATCCAGCTCTGTGAAGCTGCAGGGCCAAGGTCACTGTTTTCTTGCTGGCTCTGAGCTTCCTTCTTCCCCTGGCAGCCTGTGCATTGGCTCATGACTTCATGTTCAGAGCCAGAAGGGGGAAGAGGACCTGCTCCTCCTCGTGCGGCACTGCCTGGGCCCCTTACTGCAACCCACTGGCTTTTTCAAGGACTTAACTGTCACGGTCCACCCCTTGTCCACTCTGATGCCAATAACCCAGAATCCCCTCCTTGTCTGAAGATTCCCAACTGAATCCCACTGCTCAGTCCCTTTTGCCATTTGGGGCAGTGTAGTAGGTTTCTGGGATTAAGGAGTAGATCTTTTCCTGGCTGGTTTTTCATCACTGAGACCAAATATCCAGCACGCAAACTGAATGGCGGAAGGGTTTGTTTTTCTCATGGTTTCAGAGGTTTCTATCTGTGGCCAACTCAAGGCAGGGATATCATGGTGGAAGGGGGCAGTGTGGTTTACTCTGTGCTAACAGGGAAGCAGAGTACAGGGTTGAGGACTGGCTCGGAAGCCCCCTCCCAAGGTGTCCCGTGCTTCTGGGCCGCCTGGCAGCACCATGCATATGAATATCGATGGTAACCCACTGAGAACAGTGCCCACACAATGCAATTGCCTCTTAACCCAGCCAGCTTGAGAATTAAGCTTGACTGTCACAGTCCACCCTTTGTCAACCAGACCTCCCAGCAACTTCCTTAAACCATACGTTATCTCTTTAGAAAGACAATAACAAATTCATGGGGCCGGCGAGATGGTTCAGTGGTCTAGAGCGCCTGCTTAGGAAAGCTCAGGCAACTGCAGGGACTGCGGTTCGATCCCCGGCACCACATGCTGCGCCAGCCCTACCACCAGGGCAGGCTGAGCCAGCCACAAAATAAGTAAATAAAGAAACAAACAAACACAACAAGCAAACAAATAAATAAATAAAATAAAATAAAAATTTAAAAAAAAAAAAAAAAAAGACAATAACAAATTCATACTTCCACCTAACATGATACATTTCTCCTTCACTCAACTGAGAACACACTAATCCCATCCTCAATGTCCCAGAAATCCTAGGAGTGCTCCAAAGTCCAACTTCAAAGTCTCCTCTGAGACTCAAGGCAAACTCTCAACTTTGAACCTCTGTAGAAGTCCAAAAGTAAGTTTTAAAACCTGGAAGGCACACAGTAGATATTCCCAATCTAAATAAGAGGAATGAGGGCTGGCCAGATAGCTCGGCAGACTAAGCGCCTGCTTAGGCAGAGCACAGTGGTTGGGGTTCGATCCCCAGTGTGCCATGGGGGCCCTTCCCCCAGGGCACATTGAGATGGCAACTGAAACTAGGGGTGGTGGTGCACACCTGTAATCCCAGCACTGGAGAGGCTGAAAGCAGGAGAATCACCACAAGACTGGGCTGCGTAGTAAGACCCTGTAACAACCAAATACATAAAACAACAACAACAACAACAAACAAACAAAATAACCTCTCCTCCTTCAATGTCTTGGTACTAGGCAGAGTCCTAGAAGTGAGACAGTGACTGATACAGGACACTGCATCCCCACCACCACAGCAGCTCTGTCCTTTGCCACATGCACACCGCCTAAGGATGCCCTAGGTAGACACCCACTTAATCCACTCTGGCTGGCTCCCCCTCACCCCCAGTGTCCAGGTCAGAGAATAAATTCCTCTCAGATGATCCTTCTGTGACCCGCAGTGTCCCTCTTCTCCAGCTTGTGGCACACAGCAGTGTGAGCAAATGGAAGCCCAGCAGCCTCGGACCCAGCACAAAGAAAGACTGAGACCTGCTGCTGAAGGAGAAGTCCAGACCCAACTTGGACTGCAGGGCAAGAAGAATCCTCGTCCCTCCTGCCCTACCTGCTTGGTGAGGCTTCGGGTTTCTGGGTGGTACAGGGACCCCTCCTGACCTTTCTTCCCTCTCCTCTCTCACCCAGGGGCTGAGCCCAGTGAGGGAGAGGGAACACTGGGTGAAACAGTACTTTTGAGTCAGACATGGAGATGCACACACCTCATCTCAGCACCCTGGGGAGGTGGAGGCCGGAGGATTGCAAGCTCCAGCCTAGCCTGGGTGGTGCAGTGATTTAGTGAGACTCTGTCTCAAAGGAAAAAAACTAAAAAAGGACTGGGGGTGAATTTCAATGTAAAGCACTTGGGTTCCATCCCTTACTGTGAACGAAAGAAAGAAAAGAGAAAAGAAAATTAGTACCCTCTCCAAAAGCTATGCTACCTTTTAATACCTGGAACCCGTAGCTGTAATTGTACCTGAAAAAGATCTAGGCTGGGTGTAGCTCAGTGATGAGCGTTTGTCCAGCATGCACAAGGCCCTGGGTTCAATCCCCAGCACAGCAAAATCGAGCAAACAGGGCCAGGAAGATAGCTCAGTGATATAAGTGCTGGCCTGGCAAGCGCAAGGTCCCAAGTTTGATCCTTGGTACTGAAAAGAAAACAACAGCAAGTAAGCAAACAAACAAGTACATGGGAGCTTAGGTAACCGCAGAGACCGCAGTGCCATCCCCGGCACCACATGCTGCACCAGCCCCACCACCAGGGCAGGCTGAGCTGGAGATGACATTAAAAAAAAAAAGTTTGTGGGCCAGCAAGATGGTTCAGTGGTCTAAAGCGCCTGCTTAGGAGGGCTCAGGCAACTGCAGGGGCTGCGGTTCGATCCCCGGCACCACATGCTGCACCAGCCCCACCACCAGGGCAGGCTGAGCCAGCCATAAAATCTATCTATCTATCTATCTATCTATCTATCTATCTATCTATCTATCTTTTTTAAAAAAACCCTCTTTAAAAAAAAAAAAAAGTTTGTTTGTTTATTTGTTTCTGCCGGACTGGGGTTCAAACTAACGATCTTGCACTTGCCAGGCAGGCATTTGTGCCATGGAGCTATCTCCCCAGCCCCAGAAATATTTTTTTCTAAAAGAAACCAAAAGAGAATTTCAGGGCCAGGAGTGGTGGCCTGTACCTGTAGTCACAGATACTCAGGAGGCTGACGCAGCCAACTCGCTTGAGCGCAGGAATTTGAGATCAACCTGGGCAACATAGTGAGATTCCGTCACAGAGGATAAAAGAAAAAAGGAAAGAAGAAAAGAATGAAAGACAGAAAAGGTCTTGTGTCACTGCTGCCACTACAGACCTGCTCAAGACAGACGCCCCTGTCCTCATCCTGGTCCTCTAGCAGCACCGAGAAGAAAACCCAGGCTCTTCCATGACTTTTTTTTTTTTTTTTTTTTTAACATTTTAGGTCCAAGACCTTGTTTTTTTATTTATTTATTTATTTATTTATTTATTTATTTATTTATTTATTTGCTTGTTTTGTTTGTTTATGTTATGGCTGGCTCAGCCTGCCCTGGTGGTGGGGCTGGCACAGCATGTGGTGCCGGGGATCGAACCACAGTCCCTGCAGTTGCCTAAGCTTTCCTAAGCAGGCGCTTTAGACCACTGAACCATCTCGCCGGCCCCTCTTCCATGACTTTTAACGTCCGCTCCCCCTACCATGTCCCAGTGCTTCCATGGTTCTCGAGGAACCAGGGGAGTCCGGCCTCAGTGCCTTCGCACATGCAGCGCTTTCTCCTCAGCAAAGCGTACATCCTGGCATCGCTGGGGCGCGCTGCGCACTGGTCCTGCTCCAGATGCGTGCTGTCTTCCCCTGTACTTCATCTTGACTCCTCCGTCCGTGATCTCTGGCCACTGGGATGAGGGATGCACAGCATCAATGCACCACCGCAGCTGCTGCCCATCTCGGTGACACAGAAGCACTCCCGGTGTTCCCAGCAGCCACCCAACCCTGTTCCAGGTATTTTTCATAATGGAACCTGCACCCAAGAAGTCCCTCCCCATCCTCTCTGTTTCCCTTCTCTCCTTTAATTTTTACTTTCAGACAGGGTCTCATTAAGTTACTAAGGTGTCCAGACTCTGGCTAGATTTTAAGATTATCCTGCCTTAGCTTCTCAGAGTGCTGGGTTTCTAGGTTTACCCCACTGTGCCCAGCTCCTTGTTCTTTTTATTAATAGCACGCCTCTGGGGCGGGGGTTGGTCTGTTTTGTGCAAAGCTGGGAATCCAATCCAAGGCCTCAAACAGACTGAAAAGTTCCATCACTGAGCTACACTCCTAGTTCCAGATCCAGGTTATTTGGCTGAGCCCGTAGACATCCAGGAAAAAGATTGCACTTCCCAGCAATCCTTGATGCTGCGGTCACGTGACTGGTTTCTGACCAATGACGTGAGAGGAGTAGTGTCCAGTGTTTCTTGGGGGAGGGTCTTTCCTCCCCCATTGGCTGAAGAAGGGTGTGATTAACAGACATTTTATTCCACTCTAGCCATGGTAAAAGACAGAAGAGGCCACAACTTGACCACAACCCCAGCCTTGACCATTAATTCTGGGCCTATTGAGTGCTAAAACACTGAAAGAATGCTGTGTTATATTGTGCTTTGCTTAATTGCACTTTGCAGGTGTTTTTCTTTTTTGGAGAACTGGGGATTGGACGCAGGGCCTTCACATTAAGCAATATCCCCAACCCCTTTATTAATTTTTTTATTTTGAGACAGGGTCTTGCTGAGTCGCTAAGTTGCCCAGGCTGGGTTTAAACTTGCGATCCTCCGGCCTCAGGCTCCTGAGTGCTGGGATTGCAGGTATGAGCTACCACACCCGCCTCAGATCCCACTTACAGACCCTGTGTCCTTACAAAGAGGAGGTCTGTGGCAGTGCTACACCCACCGGCCTATCTTTGCACATTGCCACAGCGCCTTAGCACTTGGATGGATCACAGCAGTGTCTTCTCATCTGGGTATGGACCCTGCACTTCCAGACACGATGCTGCTGCACATCTAATTGCCTACAGCAGCGAATCTACAGCTCATAGCACCGGGACACCAAAAGCATCCACGTGACCCTCTTTATTGTGATACTCACTTTTGCCTGGCCTGGAACCAAGCCACCTCATGCCCCGTGTGCACCTGTGTCTTTTGTTCAAGCCGCTAGCATTTTGGGAGCCAAGAGGACACTGAACAAGGCCAGGAGGACACTTAACAAACGTGTGACTTGGTGCTAGAATCTGAAACACACTGCGGCCTCTTAGTAGGGAACAGACCAGCCGGGGAGGCCACCGACAAGGTAGCTGGGGAGCCAGTGGTCTTGCTGCGGGGGAACAAAATGCTGAGGGAACCCAGCATCTCTGAAGTCCCTGAGCACAGCTCACAGGTCCCAGGAGAGTGGTTGGTTCTGTGAAGCTCGGGCGCCAGCCGGCTGAGGGCAGTTGCGAGGAGACAGAAATGGCCTTCCACAGCACTCTGGGAAGCTGAGGCAGGAGGATTCCACATTTCAGCCCAAACCTGGGCTACTAGGAAGACCCTCTGTCAAAATATCAAATGAGTAAATAAAGGAATCCCCCCCCCCCCCGCTGTGTTTTGTTATAGCAGCCAGCGGCAGCCAGGACCGGGCCCTGTGATCATCGTGACCCTGTTGGGCCTGGATCCTGCACATACGCAAATGTGCAAGGCGTTCTTCACCAGCACCCTTGGGGACCCCTGAGGTGTCACACGCCATGCACTGCGTGTGTGGCTGTACCCAGAGGTGCTTGGTGAATGCTCGTTGTTCCCATGCCCTATTGTGACTCGGGAGGAGACCGTGGGTCCCCCTGGCTTCTGGGTAGACAAGGCAGGCATAGCCTGTGGGATCTGCCCCGAGTCCTGACGTGCCTTCCTCACCAGGCCCACATGTGGCCCCGCACTGTGACCTGGGGTTCATTGCCAAGTCCCCTCCCTTACTGGTTTGGGGTTGAGCCGGCCCTTGGGAGGCAGCACGGAAGGAAAATAAGTTGGGGCTTTGAGGAGGGGCTGTCCCCACAATGTGTTCTCTCTGATTCTAGTGAGTTCCCCCTCTCTTCCTGGCCACCAGCACTCCAGAGGCTGAGGCTGGAGGATCTCAAGTTCGAGGCCAGCCTGGGCAATACAGTAAGGTGTCTGCCCGTCTCTTCCCCGGCCCCATCCTCAAAGCCCCAAGAGCTCACCAAACCTTCCCACCAGCCTGGCCCCATGCTGCCCAGTTCCCAGACAGGGCTAGTGGCCTGCACGATTTGCCAGGAACCTGGTTGGACTACTAAGTGCTTCAGATATCCACTCTGCCTTGGCAGTTTAGCTAAGCTGGTGTGGGGGTGGGGCGTGGGGAAGAGATGCCAGTGAGCTCGCAAATGAAGCAGATTGCTGAAAATCGGATTTTTGCTGTCTTATCTGGAAGCCACGGGAGAGGAGAGGAAATTGCGATGCTGCAGGAGCCTCTTTCCTGGGCATGGAGGAGGGGATAGGAGAGGTGGACCTGGGAGAGAGAGGAGGAAGAAGGTGAGTCGAGGACGGGGAGTGGAAGAGCAGCTGTCATGCAGTCCAGGTCTGGTCTTTTTGAGTCAGAGTCTCGCGGTGCAATTCAGGCTGGCCTTGAGCTCCCTTTGTAGCCCAAGCTGGTCTGAAACTTGCAATGATCCTCCTGCCTCAGCCTCCCCAGTGCTGGAATTATGGGCCTGCGCTACCACGCCTGGTCTCGGGTTGGTGCAGCGGCTTGTGGTGCTGGGGACCTAACCGAGGTTCCAGTACTTGCCTAAGCAGGTGCTTTAGACTGCTGAGCTATCTCACTGGCCTGCAGTCCAGTTTTCATAGCAGACTAAGGGCATCTTCCCAAAGTGAGAGCAGGGTGCAGAACAATGACTGCTTGGGCACCTGCTATGCACCAACCATAAATGAGGTGCCTTGTGTTTACTTCCTCGTCGATAGCCACAAGAGTGGATGAAGGAAGCCATATTTTTTTCTTGAGAGACTAGGAATTGAGCCCAGGAAGCCCTGAACTACATCCCAAGCCTGTTTGACTTTTTATTTTATTTTGAAACAGGGTCTCTCTTCTTTCTTTGAATCAGGAAAGCTGGCCCCCAGCCCTGGCTCTGGAGCAAACTGCCTGAGCATGCCCAGTGTCTCTCTGTCCCGAATGCTGTGGCTGAGATGCGGGGCAAGAGGCTTGACCATCTCTGACTCTCTGTCTTCGTCTGGAAAAC
>PVKN010016430.1:0-17898 GCA_004027915.1 Capromys pilorides | reverse complement strand
ACAATAATTGATACATTGAATATTGTTGTCCTCAGAGTAAATAAATAAATAAAAATGTTTAAAACTTTTCTCTTAAAAAAAATCTTTTCTCTTGCTAGATACGAGGAGACACACTTCTAATCCCAGCCCTCAGGAGGCTAAGACAAGAGAATTGTCATTAGTTTGAGGCCAGCCTGGGCTACACAGTAAATTCTATTCTTTTTTTTTTTTTTTATTTTTGGCGGTACCAGGTATTGAACTCAGGACCTTCCACTTACCAGGGAAGCACTTATTCCACTGAGCTATCTCCTTGGCCCCTCACACAGTAAATTCAAGGCCAGCCTGAATTACATAGCAAGACCCTGCATTTAAACACACACACACACACACACACACACACACACTTTATTTTATTTATTTACTTTTTGCGGGACCAGGGTTCAAACTCACGACCTTGCATTTGCCAGGCAGGCACTTGTGCCATGGAGCTATCTCCTCAGCCCCAAAAACTTTAATTTTAAATTGGCCTCAAGTTCATAAAGGTGATGTTCTGATGCCAGACATTGAGTTTCCCATAATCATATAAGATTTACTATGTGCCTTTCATATCTGCCTTGTATACTTTTGGAGAGTAAAAAGATAAAGAAAATGTTAAAAGCAGAAAAGATGGGTACCAGGGTTTTATCATGGGTGCGCCCCAAACTGGTGTCAGTCCACATGCACAGCCTGCCTCACACTAGGGGTGCATCTCAGGTGCGCCCCAAACAGGTCATGCTGCATGTGCAACCTGTCCTCCCTCCAGGGCAGACCTACCCAAAGGAGCGGCCCTGCTCCGTCTCGCTCAAGCCAGAACTGCCCGAGGCACCACCTCTGCTCTATTTTCTGTCATATCCAGAACAAGTGTCTTTGTTCCTGGAGCATGGCTATTCCAGCGACAAACGAGGGAAGCAAGAACAGAAGTTGTACGCAACAACTGGGCTTCCCTCAGGAAAAGATCGGAAAGATCCTTCCATCCTTAACATACGTGGAATGCATAGAAGATCTTAGAAGTCTGGAAAGTTTACCTAACTACAGGTCGCTTATCAATGAAAGCAGAGGCTCCATGTCTCCCTACCCCCACCCCCACCTCTCCCTGGAAACTAATACCAGAAAAAAAGTTAAAAACCTTGAGTTTTCTGACGGATGAAATCCCGAGTGAGAGCAAAAAATAGAAAACAAAGCAACCGATTGTCTGAATCCATAGACATCACCAGGTCAGGGAATAGCTTTAGCTATCACCTGATGGGCCTCTATATTTCTAGGTGAAAGAGGACCCCTCTGCAAGTAAAAAGGGAAGCAGGGATCTGTAGGTGAAAGGGGTCGCTCAGGTCTGCTATGCTTTGGGAGATGAAATGAGAAGAGAGAAAAGAAAAAACAGGTTGTGTTCTGAAACTACAGATTTTCTTAAAAGTCCATCTGGGCTGGGGAGATAGCTCAGTAGAATAAGCACTTGCCTGTCAAGCACAAGGGCCTGAGTTTAATCCCCGGTTCTGCCAAAATAAATAAATAAAAGTACAACTAATTTCTTTCCCTCCTTTCTGCCTACTTTTATGTCTTCCATCCTATCTAAAGCTGATTCAGAATGCTTCCCTTTCATGGTCATTTGACTACGGGGAAGAAAGAGCCAGCAGTTGCATGGTGCTAGGTCCAGTAAATGAGGTAGATGGGGGACAGCGTCCCGCTGGTACAGCCCGGCTGCCTTTCTGTTGCATGCATCATCCTTTTAATCACACCCCCCAGAGTCACGCACAACAGAGGACTTTCAGAACTGCTTCAGAAAGTGGCGTGACCCAGGAAGTTAGGGTGTGGCTGAAACTGGCTGGGTAAAGAGGTGTGCCGAGATGGTGGGACGTTGGCTCAGCAGCTCACAAAGCCTGTGTCTGGACTTCTCACAAGAACTCCAGCAGGATGGCCCGCAGCCTGAGGACAGTGACACAAAAGGCCAGTCTGCACTGAATTTTGGCCACTGTGTTCCCTCTTGTATGGTGGCCATTCTTACTGTGGGGTCTAAACTTGTTCTTCAGAGTCTGTTTCTTTTCCTACTTTTAATAGAATTTTGTACCATTTGTGCTTCTCTTAAGCCATTCTTGGCTCAGGACTGAAGGAACCTAGAAACCACCCCCAGAAGGAGACTCTAGCGCCTCAAAACCCAGTAGCAGCAAGAATGACGGGATGAGTGTGTTCCAAGTGAGAGGCAATGTTTTGAAGGAGATTCATAGTAATATATCTTTTACTGTAATAAAGTTTTCGAAAACTGAAGCACTCACCATATATTTGGGCCACAGATTAAACACATGAACATTCCTGGCCCCTGGCCTCTTGAATGAGGCTCCCTCTGCTTGACAAAGTTCACAAACCATTGCTCTGGGAGGCCCAAGTCTCCCCCACAAGCCTGCCTACAGAGAGGATTGGGGATACTTGTCCAGCTGGAGTGGCCCCACTCTAGGACTCTTCCTAGGTTGGATGCCAGCAACTACTAGGATCTGTAGACCCCGAGGCACCAGTTCAGGCTGGGAGTTGGGATGCTCTCTGGAAACTCTTAAAAAGAAGAAAAAAGACCTTCACAAAGAGACAGTTTCTTTAAGAGGGTGTGATGGGCCACACTGGCCAGCAGCAGCCAGGGTAGAGATTATAGGGCACCTCCTCCTCTCTAAGTAGCACTCTAATCCCTCTTGAAAAACCTCTTGGCAAACTCGTTCTGGGGAAGTGGGACTAGAGTCAGTTTTTTTCTTTCCTGAACTCCAGCATTAGCTTTTTCCCTTGGCAAAGCTGGCAGAACCAAACAATGAAAATAATCCTGCAATTGTCCCTGCAGCTGCACAGGAGGGGCTGCATGAGGTTCCTTTCCTGTGGAGCACTCACCCGCCTCATCCCAGAGGCACAGGGCTTCTGTTAGGAAAAAAGGAGGAAAAGAAACTGAGGTAGAGCTCCACAGGACAGGTTTATTGCAGGATAAACCCAAGAGAGACCAGGTCTGCTCTGGCACTTGAGACCAAAGCAGCTGCTCTTTGACAGGCTATGGGGTCTTTTGTAGGGTCATGGGGAGACAGGGAGCACAGTAACAAAAGGGAGTGACCACCTGCTGAGAACAAGGCTTGAGAGAGGGACAGGGGTGATGGCAGCCCAAGGATGGGGCTTGGGAGAGCGAAGGGAGGATTTTGGTTACTATCAGTGCAGGGCTGATAGTGCTGGGATCCCAGGTGCAGCTGTGCAGTGGGGGTGGGGAGTGAGGGGCCTGAGCGGATCCGGGTGGGGGCAGCCCCATTTCTTCAGTGTC
This sequence comes from Capromys pilorides, assembly GCA_004027915.1. Taxonomy (NCBI): domain Eukaryota; kingdom Metazoa; phylum Chordata; class Mammalia; order Rodentia; family Capromyidae; genus Capromys; species Capromys pilorides. The sequence goes on along the minus strand of PVKN010016430.1, from coordinate 14,603 downwards.
TTGTAGGCCTTGAAGGCTGTCTCTGGAGGTGAAAGGTCTCTCTGAGCCCAAACAGCAGCAAAGTCCCTCCGGCAGCAGTGCACTGAAGGCCACTTGAGAAGCCTCTTGAAAAATACTTCTGAAAACCAAAACTAGTGATAGCTGGTGGGGTTGCCTTGCTGCTTCCTGATAGCAGGCCTGCCCTCAGCCTAGCTGGGCACGTTGTCTCCCTCTTCTCTCCTATGTCCTTGTCTCTAGCCCTTGTTTTAGGAACAGTCCGTGGGCTCTCCTCTCACTGATAGACCAAGAATTCATCTGTAATCTTTTTTTAAAAAAAAATATTTTCTTTTTTGGTACCAAGAATCGAACTCTGGGCCTCGCGCTTGCTAGGCAAGCGCTGCACCACTGACCTGCATCCCCAGCCCAAATTCATCTTTAGAATCAGAGAAAATAAAAGTACCTTGAGAGATGTTATCTCCTTCATTTAGTCCATTCAGTGCTCCAAGCAGCTGTGAAAAGCAGGTAGCGTTATCTCTTTTTACCTATGAGGAACCGAGGTCCACAGAGGGGAATAATTTGCTGAGGATCAAAGACAGATTTCAGTGAAGCTAAAAGCTGATATTGTTCAAGTTCCAGGATCACTGTTTGTTAAAAGCCATAACATGTGGTCGGTCCTCCACAGCCCTGAGTTCTGTACACTCAGATGCAACTAACTGCAACTTGAAAATATTTGGGAAAAGAAATGCACCTATACCAAACATGTATAGATCTTTTCTTTTGTTATTCATTATTCCCTTAACAGTAGAGAGTAATAGCTATTTATGTACTGTTTTCATTGATTTTTTTTTTTTTTTTTTTTTTTTGAGGCAGGTTCTCACTATGCATTCCAAGCTGGCCTTGAACTTGCTTATGTAGCCCAGGCTGGCCTTAAACTCACAGTGATCCTCCTGTCTCAGCCAGTGCTGGGATTACAGGTGTGTACCACCACGCCTTGTTGAATTAGGTCTTATAAGTCATCTAGTGATGATTTAAAGGATATAGGGATGTATGGAGGTTTTATGCAAGTACTATGTCAGTTGATATAAATGATTTGAACATTCTTGGATTTTGGTACCCACAGGGCATCCTGGAAGTAATCCTCCAAGAATATCTGGGGAGGAGGGTGGATGAACATTATAACTGAAAGCATGAGAGAGTCTAATTTTTCTCATTATGAACCATTTACCTGTGACTATTTATAGGCACATTCTTTTTCTTGAAATGATCCTCCCTAGGCAGAGAACCTCCTAAAGTCTGCCGGCTCTTTCTAGGGTCCCTTGGGGGTAAGAGAGCTTCTGCTTCCTCCTCTCCTTCTTCTGCCCCACTACCCTCCTGGCTGGTTGTCCTTGAGCCCATATATTCCATCTGCAAAGGGGAAATTATAGTGTAGCTATTCCTACGTCATATCATACTTTTTAAAATAATCCTATACTCTCTGTTAAAGGCGATTAGACACTCATGTTATGAAAGGTGCGTATTACACAGGTGTGTCCGACTCACTGAAAGGGAAATTTAAACCACAGATGGAATTAAGTCCTCACACTCAACAATGAGGATTATAGTTCTCAAATTACACAGGAGGAAATGGACCCTCTGTTCTACCCTGGTACGCAGACTACCCAGCAGATTTTATAGATGAATGGGCTGACTGAAAAGGTGGAGAGCTCCCTGTCAAAACTGGGTGGGGATTTGGGGAGGAGAGAGTTTAGGAATCCCGGAGGAGCTTTTCATCAGCTCAGACATTTGGAGCAGGTGGCTGTCATTACAGAAGCTTTTCTGGACTCTGCTCCCAGCCCTGCTCGCGGCAGGCTCCCACGTTTCCTTGTGCATGTCTCTGTGCTCACCTGGAAGCCTGTGTCAGTCCAGATCAGCCTTTTTGAACTTACTTTGTAGCCAAGGCTGGCCTCAAAACTCAGCGATCCTCCTGCGTTGGGATTACCGGGGTGAGCCACAAGGCCCAGCCTGGCCTTTTTGTTTATTTTTTTGTCTTCTGTGATACTAGGGATTGAACCCAGGACCAGGACTATGCTATATCCCCAGCTCCCTGCTACCTTTTTAATTTTGGGACAGTGTCTTTCTAAATTGCCCAGCCAGGGAAATTTTGAATTTATGATCTTTCTATCCTCAACCTCCCAGATTGTCAGGGTTACTGGTATGCAGCACACACTGGCCAAAATTTGGCATTTGTAGTAAATTACTGGGTGGTGCAGATGTTCTTAATCCAAAGACATGACTTGAGAACCACTGAACTAGAGAGTAGATCCCAAATGTAAGTCTGCCTGGAGATGTAAGGCCCTGGAAAGCCAGGAACCAGCTCCCTCAACTTCCATTTCTGCTAAGTGACTGCTTAGGGACTCTTAACAGGGGCTTAGTGACTTCAGAACAATTTAGTTACTGGGAGTGAAGCAGGCTTCGCTACAGAAGCCCTTTTGCTAGCTGGCCTGGTTGCCATGGCAACAGGCAGCTGGCAGCCAGGAGATTGGGGCGCTTTGCTGTACTGGGAAAAGAGAGCAAAGGTTCTGGATTAATGGCACATGGATCAAAACGTGGAGAAGGAGAGAGAGACAGACAGACAGCAGAGGGCGGTGGCAGAGCAGATGGAGCTCTGGATTTCTTCAGAAGCTGGCCCAGCCTCCAGCTGCAAACCCAGGCAGAGTTTAAACTTTGGTTGCATAACACAGAGGGGAACAAAGGGAAGGGGGTGTGTGTATAGGAGGATGGTGACAGGATGGGGGTGGGAGAGATTAGGAAAGAGGGAAAGAAGAATCCCGTCCTTAGAAGCCATCAGGCACAGAGGCCATTCCACACATGGACCCATCAAACTTCATCCAAATCACACGCGATCCATCTGAGGTCACGCAGTTGGCTGCGCCTGGCCTTGACCTAACCCAGACTGGAAACCTGCTCAACTGTGACCAAAGGGCCCACTGATTCTTTCATGTCAGGACTGCCATTTCGAAACTTTGTTTTGTTTGTTTTTTTGGTACCAGGAATTAAACTCACTACCTCACGCTTACCAGGCAGGTGCTGGGCTGCTGACCTATCTCCTGGGCCCCCAAATAGTTGAACTTTGGAACTCCAGTAAAGGAGGATTTCAATTTGGGGGATGGCAGAGAGTAAGGATGAAGGTCTTGGGGAAAGTTATTTCAACACTTTAGGGAGTCCAGCTGGTCATCCCCTGAGCGTGTGCTTGACAGCAACTGCTCCCCACTCCCTCAAGCTGTGCCCCTCTGTGCCACCCACCCCTCCCCCTGCACACGCCCCAGGCCCACCTCCCACCCTTCTGGACTCAAACAGTGCTGCTCAAATTTGATGGTGGCTAGGAGTGAAGTTTATCAAAAATTTCCACTTTTGCCTTGTTTTCAGAAATTCTGATCTAGTGGCTGGAGCAGGCATGCTCTCAGAACTGGCAGTTTTAACAAGTTCAACAGTAATTTTCTGCAGGTGGCCTGCTGAACAGCCTTTGATATCTCCACAGCCTCTACTTTCCCCACTTCCTCTAGACACTGCCAGCTTTCAGGGACTTCTGCTCTTTCTCAGCTGTGCCCTGATTCCCCACAGCACCGTCTGCAGATGGCATCTCCCCAGGTATCCCTCGCTGCCCAGCTCACCTAGCAGCTGGCAGGGCCGTACTCTGCTTTAGTAAGGCCCACCACCAGTGTCTCTGCTCTGTTTCAGATGGTTCTGACTCATGACCAGACACAGGCCCAAGACTGTGGGCTTTGAGCAGGGCCAAGCCATCTGTCCCAGCATCAGCAGGCAACCATGATGTCCAGGGTCTTTTGCAGAAGGGCCTGGAGCCCAGAAGCATCCCATTTGTGGGCTGTTCCATTTACCTGCCTTGGTTTCCCTGTCTGTAAAAGGGAGAGGCCAAGTATATATCAAAGAGCTTCAGCAAGTTCAAGGTCCTCCTAAGCATGAGGTCAGGCCTAAGCTTGGCCTGGGATTGGAGGTGAGTCTCTGACTCCTCTTTCCTCTTTGACAGTAAAGCTCACATGGGCCGCACACGTCCTGCTGCTCCTTGGTTATCACTGCTATCGTCAGAACTCTAGCCATAGGCAAAGGGACAGGATGTGCCCTCCTTTGGACAAGGCCAGGCTTCTGGTTGGCTGTCCAAGTGGAATTTGACTCCTGATTTCTAGACAGAGGCTTTTTTTTTTTTTTGACTTTGAACTTTGAAGAATGCTCTATCCTGGCCCTGGCCCTGGCCCTTTGTCACCTCTGTGCTGTGGGTGTTTATAGATTCTGAAGACTCACCTTGCATTTTCATGGAAATCTCTCAAGCAAAACAGTCAGGACTGTGCTTAACTAAGTGGCTTAGAGTGCTATGGGTAGCAATTCAGACACTGTGTCAGAGCTGGTATACCATCCACAGAGGTATTTGTTTTTGTTTTTTTTTTTTTTAATTTTCATTTATGTTATGGCCAGCTCGGCCTGCCCTGGGGGGTGGGGCTGGCACAGCATGTGGTGGCAGGGATTGAACCGTGGTCCCTGTGGTTGCCAAAGCTTGCTAAATAAGCGCTTTAGACCATTGAGCTATCTTGCCAACCCCACAGAGGTTTTTCAAATGGAGATTGAGCCCAGGGCCTTGCACATGCCAGGCAAGCATCCCACCACTGAGCTACACCCTCTATCCCATACCTGTAGATTTTGGGAAGTGACCACACCCCCTGGCATCTATGGCACACCACCCTTCACCAAGCACAACATGGATCAGAGATCTTTTTCTTCCCTGAGCCTCTGGGTCTTCTTCTGTCCAATGGGGATGCTAGTATGTACTTTTGGGAGATGTGCTGTAGATTTGCTAAATATTGTGGAGCATGTTCAGCAGTTGCTTAGGATCTGGTTGGTGTTCAGTAAGTGGCATTAATGCCAGGCCAATGGGAGCATGTCACAGGAACTCAGTAACTGGTTCTATAGAACAAGGAAAGGCCTTTGAGGTGCTGATAAGGGCCAGCTAGAGCTGCTCAGTCCCTGAGCTCTGTCTCTGTTATAGGTGCCCTGAGTTGTTAGGTTCTTCACTTTTAGAAGAGCCAGGTTGGGTGAGACATGCGACTGGATCATGTGCAGCAGCAAGGGGCCTCCCATGCTGGTGGCCGGCCCTACCTTGCCATGCAAGGATCACATCATCCTGAGTAGCTCTTGAGGCAGCCATAACTTTACCCACACCAGGACAAACCTCTCCTTCCATTGCGTTCAGTTATGAAAGCCCTGAAAACATGTAAACATGCACAGGCCTGGACACAAAGTCCTTATCCTGCAGTGACCAGCATAATGTCCTGAAATGACTGCTGTCCAGTTTCTAGATACTCTTATCTAAAACTAGACTCTGGAAATCCAGCCCATCCTGCCTGGGGTATCCTAGCTTTTTTGACCCTTACCGCTTTCTATCTAAGCCCAAACTTCTTAGCTCTAGCCTACCTTTCAAGAGTATAGGATAATTCCACCCAGAAAATGCCGCTTACTATCTGCATTTGGCAAAACTTTAATGGAGAGGCAAAGAGAGGAGATGGCTAACATAGCTCCCCCACAGGGCTCCCAATACTCTGGGTCCTGGAGGGCTTCCTGTGGGAGTCATGACTTCCAGTAGAAAGATTCAAGTGACTTTCCAGGGGTGGGAATGAAAGTAACACATGGACAAGCAAACATGAAAAAGAACCACATTCCAACTGGTTCAGAGGTTTGAAAGTGCCCAGCACTTACCAGGATTTGTCCAGTTTTGCTTGTAAAATAATTATTATTGCTAGAATAAAATGTCTAATCACATGCCTATGAAGGTGATTAAAAGCACTGCATAACATAAACATGAAACGAAGTCATTAACAAGTCCAGGACTGGAGTTGTTAATAGTGCCAGATTTAAACAAACTGTTTGCCTTTCTAGAATCTTCAGAGCTTACAAAGATCAAGCTGGAGAGAAGCTTGGTTGGGGCCAGATTTTGAATGCTCGTGCATTCCAACCACAGGACAGCCATTTGTTCTACAAACTTTGCTGCACCTGCCATGAGAAGGGAAGTATGAACTCAGCCCCGCCGCCCTAGATGGGGGCAGAGCTGTCTGTGAGCTCTGGAGGAGATCTTTGGAAAAAGCTTGGTAGCTCCAGATTCCTGGCCAAGTGGAGGATCTGTTTCTTTTAAATAGCGCCAGGAAAAACAAAACAAAAGGAAAACCAGTGAGCCTGCAAAAAGAGGAGGGCTGCATGACAAGAATCCTATAATTCTGTATCAACCACGTACAGCATGACAATAATGTCAACACTTCTTGTTGACTTGACTTTTAGGCCCCAGCTGCAGACCAAAAGAAATATATTCAGGATGCAAGTGTTATTAGGTTCAATTACTAAAATACAGAGGAAGAGGCGGTGGAAGTTAGAGCTAGCAGTGGGGGGCAGGGCCAAAGGAAGGGCAAAGCAAGGTTACTACTCTGTACAATATTAAGCAATATTGGGCTGGGCATGGTGGCACGCACTTGTAATTCCAGCACTTGGGAGACTGAGGCAGGAGGATCAGGGCAAGTTCGAGACCAGCATGGGCTACAAAAGTGAGCTCAAGGCTAGCCTGAACTACATAATGAGACCCTGTCTCAAAAAGACCAAAAAAAAAACATTGATATTGCCTACAGACTGGGCATGGTGGTGTACCCCTATAATCCCAGCACGTCTGGTAGGCTGAAGCAGGAGGATTGTAAATTTAAGGCCAGCCTACACAATTTAGCCACTTAGCAAGACCCTGTCTAAAAAGGTAAAAAGGGCTGAGGATTGAGTTCAGTGTGAAAGCTCTGAGTTCAATCCCCAGAATTAGGGGTAGGAGAAAGAGTAATAAGAATACAGTTTATGGATCAAAACCAAAGGCCTAAGGATGCTTTCCTTTTGCAGGGGATGGTGAGGCGGACAGGAATCAAACTCAGGACCTCACACTTGCCAGGCAGGCAGGCGCTGCACCACTGAGCTAAATCCCCGCCTCTAACTAAATCCCCACCAAGGTTGTTTCTTAAGTCACCAAGATGATGAACAGGAACTGCAGGTACATAAATAATTATGTTGGAAAGGTGTGGATAAGAAAGGTGCGCTGTGGTTTGAGAAGTTTAATTTTGAGGTAACAGCTAAAACATCAGGTATAGGATGAAGATAGCCACAAAACAGTGACTTACCAGCTTAGAGAGAAGCAACTTCCGTCTGGGCAGTGCAGGGGAGTGGAAAGGAGAGGAAAGGTGTTGTTTGTAACTCCCATGAGCATAATTCCAATTGAGAAGTCTATAGTTACTGTTATATAGGTACTGGGAGCCAAATAACGAGTTAGTTCTTTGGTCATTGACCAATATTATATATCAATATTAAAAAGGAGATTTATAGGGCTGTGTATGTAGCTCAGTGCTAGAGTGCTGACTGGAAGATGGCAGACAGAGGTTGTTGCCTTTGGAAACAACACAATTTGAAAGACACAAGGAATAAATAAAGAAGTTTATCTTCACTGTTGTCTCTATCCTCCCCATTTTCCCGAAATAAACGTGCTTCTTCCTTTCCATGAACATTTCATGTACATCTAGGCAAATATGCTTACACACTATCTACCTCCTCCCCTACGTCCCACCACAATTACTTGAAGGATTAGTAGATGTAGCATTGTAGACCTATTATTCTGCACCTTGCTTTTTTTTTTTTTTTTTTGCGGTACCAGGGATTCAACTCAGGACCCTGCTCTTGCCAGGCACGCCCTTATTCTACTGAGCTATCTCTCCAGCACCTTGCATTTTTCTTGAGTTTCCTTATTGGTGTATTTTAATAACTGAATCATGTCCATGTATGGACATAGGAATAAATGACAGCCCTATTTGCCTGTCAATAACTGTGTATCATTAAACTTTTTGATTTAGTACATAGGTGACAGATGCTTTGTCAGCCAGTTTTTAAATTATATTTCTTTTATGCATGATGATGAAAACCTTTTCAGAGACTTACGAAGTATTTCTCTTTTCTGGAAACTGAGATTCCTATTTTTTGCCCATTTATTTTTTATTTTTTTTTTGGTAGGACCGGGGTTTAAACTCATGACCTTGCACTTGCCAAGCAGGCACTTGGGCCATGGAGCTATCATCCCAGCCCCCTTTGGCCTATTTATTAATTAGTAGGAATTTTTCTTTGGGGAGAAGGGTCTACAGGGTGTTCAGGGTCTCACTACTAGATCAGACTCATAGTGATCCATCTGTTTACAGCCTCCCAAGAGCCAAGATTATAGGCGTGTGCTACCACGCCAGTCTCAACTGCTATCTTGGTGTACCCTGCGGGCGGGCCCAGCATAGCAGGGCTGGGAATCAATCCTCTGCCCCTGTGCCTGCTTGCAAGTGTTTTAATCTGCTGAGCTAAGGAATTCTTTATTAGATCAAGTACTTTGACTGTAGTTGCAAATATTTTCCTCTACTCTGTCATTTGTTTTTAATGGTCTTTGCCACACATCCAGATTTTGTTTTTTCTGGTACTGAGGACTGAACCCAGGACCTTTACAGAGTTATATTCCCAACCTCTTATTATTTTTTAATTTTGATAGTGTCATGCTAAGTCACTCAGTTATGCATACTAGGCTTAAATTTCAAAATCTCGGGGCTGGGGAGATAGCTCCGTGACACAAGTGCCTGCCTGGCAAGTGCAAGATCTTGAGTTTGAACCCCGGTCCCGCCAAAAAAAAAAAAAAAAAAAAAAAAATTTCAAAATCTCCTGACTCAGCCTCCTAGAGTGTTGGGATTACAGATGTGGGCTACCATACCAGGCTTGACATATGATATTTAAAATATTTTTTCTTGTTTTCAGGTAGGGTCTTGTTCTGTAATTCAGGTTGGTCTTAACCTCACTACATAGCCTAGGCTGTTCTCAAACTCCTGGCAAATGTCCTGCTTCAGCCTCCAGAATGCTGGGATTACAGATGTACATGACCACAACTAGTGGTATTATAATTTTTAATGTAAATAAAATTTGAAATCTTTTCACCTATGGCTTCTAGGGTTTGTGTTATCACTCAAAAAGGCTTTGTGGAGATTAGGGTCATAAATTCTCCTGTAGACTTCTGGGAGTTCTTTTTTCTTCTTCAAAGAAAATAGTTTATCCATCCTTTTTTTTTTTTTAAGACAGGGTCTTACTGGCCTGGAACTTGCGACAATCCTGCTTGTCTCGAGTGCTGGAATTATATATATACAGCATTATGCCTGGTTTCATCCAGAATTTGTGTGTACACTGTTAGCATGAAGTGTGTATACAACCTACCCCCTCCCCATACATTGTGAGATTATTTTGGGAAGGAGGAGGACAGCGTCAGAGTGGCAAGGCAATGACCAGGGCAGTAAATGAAAAAACGCAGTGTCCCTACAGAGGCAGTAGAGCAGAAACTGAAGTTGCCATAGACAGGAAGTGGTCCAGATCACTCAGGGGAAAGGTCACTCACTGGGTTTGAACTAGGGCCAAGGCTGGCAGAAAACTGAAGAGATCTTGGAGGTAGAACCCGTAAGATTCATTTGTTGGTTTACAGAGAAAAAGTAAAAGATGTAAGATGTCTGTTTCCTGATGCTTTGGGGATTCCTGTTCTAGGGGTTCTGTTACTCAATCCTCAAATCCCCATCACCTGGTAGAAAGCGCAGGTGGGATTCTCACCACCAACTATAGTGATTTCAAACTCTGTTCCCTCTGGGTTTCTTCGGTCCAGCTCTTGCCTCCTTTCTGGCCGCTTCCAGCACCCAAGTAAGGTGGCCTCCAAATTCCAGCGTTCTGCGCTAGGGTTGGACGGACCCCAGGCCACCGCTGAGATCACGCGAGAGTCGCGGCCAGCAACAGGAGGCCTCAGGAGTTGACTCATAATCTTGGTCTCACAGCGACCCAGGGGTGGGCTCGGGAGGTCGGCTTAAGGTCAAGGAAGGAAAGCCACTACCACAGAGAAAGTAACCCGCCCCGGAACTAAGCGCCCGGCTTGAGGGCGGGGCCGTCCGGCAGGGCGTGTGGGCGTGGCCATGTCGGGTTGTACCAAGAGCTAGAGTTCGTAGGGGGAAGTAAAGTGGCCAACTCATTTTAGGAGCGTACACAAGGCTGGGATGGGCGGTGCGGTGGCCAAGAAGGCCACGCCTACCCTCCTGCGACCTCGCGGGTAGTGGTCGGCGCCTCGGTGGTGCGGGCCTGCGTTCTGCCCAGGTGCAACAGAGAGCTGTCGGGTCTCTCGCGGTAAGTGAGCTCTCACAGAGGGTAGGGTGGGTGAAGTGGGATTCCCCAAGGTCTTCGGGACCCCTCTGTCCCGCCTGCCTCCCGGTCCTCGCCACCGGGGAAGGCTCTTGGGCCGGGTGGCAGTGCCTCTCACTAAACGCTCACGCGGAAGGTGCGGCTTCCATCTCAGACCTTCCCCGCGGGGCCTTTCCCTTCGAACTAATTTCTGGCGGCGGCTGGAGGGTGGTGGTTTTCATATCCTCAGGACGAGAGCGCTCGGCAGGTCCGTTGGCCGAGGGTCGAGTCTTGGCGTCTGAGGGCTCGGGCTCCAGTCCTCGCGTCCGCCCTTGTGTTAAGTCACTTTAAGTCTCCGGGCCTCAGTTTCTCCACCTATACGGGGGGGCCAGGTAGCGGTGAATTATAGAGATCACTCATGTAGGATGCGCTCAGTGAACGTGGATGGGACCCTAATCCGATCGTGCTGCATCAGGTGGGGTGAATCCATGGCACCTGGGCATCGCGTTGCCTGCATCCCTGAGGCGGTGCTCCTTCAGGCAGGTGCGCTGCGACACACCTTTGCCTGGCTCCCCTGGGCAGCCGTGACACCCTTGGCCTGGGGGAGCAGATGGGTTAAAGGTTGAGATCTTGGGCGGCGGAGTTGGGGGATGGAGTGGGGGTGGACTTCTGGGTTACTTGACCTCAACTTTTTGCTTTTCGTTTTTGCAAAGCGAGTCATCATTGTGTAAGCTACTGGCCAGCGCTGGAGAGTTTGGATTTATTTCCGTGAAAACGACCGCCTCCTTTCTTAGACCCATAAAACTGCAGTCTTCTCTTTGAGACTCACCGAACCAGAGAATAACGCTAGCACAAAGGAAGTCTCGGTTAACATTCAGGGGTCCAGGGTTTCAATCTTAGCACCTTGACAGGGTACATAACTTCCTGGGCCCTCTGTTGTTGGTGGTGACATAGACCTCTGCCCCCACAGCATTGAGCTGTTAAGGATCAGGACAGGATTTCAGAGAGTGGTATTGAGAATAATAATGTTCTTTGTAAGCAGAGCAGTTACCTAACTCTCTGGATCTGCTGTCCTCTCTACCATGCTGTCTCTCTTATGCCTTGTCTACAGAGAAGGCTGAGGTTTATTAAAACTCAGGAAATCTGAGAGTGGTGGTGTTTGGTAAGACAAGCCAGTGTGACCAGTTAGTGAACAGGGAACACAGTCTTTAGGATCACGCTAAAGACTGTGAGCAGTTCTTGACTTTTTTTTTTTTAAGAGTTTACATGTTGTCTTCTTTAAAAATTATTTTTTATTGCGTCCAGGGCCAAAATGGCATACCTGAGTATCTAGGGCCAAGACACCGCATCTGGCATGTGGAGCTGGGGATTGAACTCAGGTCCTTGTATTTGCCAGGTTGGAACTTATTCCTCTGAGCTATTTATCTCTCTAGGCCCTGACCTTTGTACTCTGATATAGGTGTAGGATTCCTTGAACAGATAGCTTAATCATTGTCAAAAGTGGCTAGAAAACCGGCCTGTATTTGAGAGAATAGAATATTAGCTTCTAGTCATGATGGTTAGTGATCTTAACTCCCCCACTTTTTTTTTTGTAGCTACTAGGGATCAAACTGTGCTTGCCAGGCAGGCAGGCAGGCAGTCATGCCACTGACCTATCTCCCCAGCCACTCCCCCAAATTAGTGACTTACAGCACTTGAAAAAAAAATTGGACTGGGTATGGTGACACATGCCTGTAATCCCAGCACACTTGAGGCTGGCATAGGAGGATTGCTGTAAGTTTGAGGACAGTCCCTGGGCTAAGTAATGAGTTCAAGGTCAATTTGAACTATAGAGTGAAAGCCTGTTTCAAAAATACAAAAAGAAAACCCCAAAGTAATTGGAATTATTGATTTTAAGTAGATTTAGAAGGAAACAAATTTCAAGGATTTGGCAACCGGAAAGGTGAATAATACAACTGGGTAGTAATTTATTAATAGCTCTAAGAGAAGTCTGTTGTCTGAGAAACCTGAAATTTTAGGACCAGCTATTGCCTCTTGGCTGTTGGTCCCTTAATGTCCTGAAAAATCAAAATCTGCATTAAGTAAGTCTAAGTATACTTAGGAGATAGAGCAGCATTAGACTCATTGTCAAATCCAGAATATTTACTTGTTAAACCCATGGAACACTTCAAGTTAAAAAGAACTTAGTTCTTTTTTTTAATTTTTAAATTTATTTTACATATTTTATATATTTATTATTAGCAGGGTCTTGCTATGCAGCTCAAACTTATAGTGATCCTCCTGTCTCAGCCTCCCCAGTGCTGGGATTACAGGAGTGCACCACTATGCCTGGTTTCAGTAGCCAGCATGGCATGTGGTGCTGGGCATTGAACCCAGGTCCTTGCACTTGCTAAGCAGGTACTTAGACTGCTGAGCTATCTCCCCAGCCCAAGAATTTAGCTCTTAATAACATTTTTTGTTTGTTTGTTTTTTTGAGTGGAAGATTATGTAGTTGTAGGACCTTTCATGTTTTCATAGAGGCCTTGAGACTTGCATTAGGCTTGGCTTCCCTGGGCAGGCTGGCTGGCTTCTTTTTTTCCTCTCTTTTCTCCTTGTCTGTCATTCTTTCGATGGGGTCTTGCTATGTTGTGCAAACTGGCCTTCAACTCACAGTGTAACCCAGTCTGGCCTTAGAGTCATAGCAGTCCTTCTGTCTCAGCCTCTTGAGTACTAGGATTACAGGAGTATACCACCAGGCCTGACCTTTTCCTAGTCTTTGGGGAGAGAAACAGAAATTGAGAGAATGTCCTCGGCACACCCTGCTAGCCTGTGAACCTTCATAGCTTTATACTGAGGCCAAAAGTGGCATCAGTCATGTAGGGTATGTTCTCCAGATATTTTTCTTCACATACCCAAACTTTTATTGTTTAAGTAATTTTTTTTTTTTTTACTTTAAACAGCAGGAATTTATTACTTGAATACTTAAATATAGCTAATAAAACCAGTCATATAGTTCTCAGACTGGCTTTTTATTTATTTAATTTTTTTTTGAGGAGGTAGTTTTGAGACAGGGTCTCATCATTGTACTCTAGGCTGGCTTTGAATTTATAGCAATCCTATCTCAGCCTTCTGAGTGCTGGGATCAGGCGGGCACCACCATGTCTGGTTGGCTTTTTATTTCTTAATGTGAATATCTTTCGAATATTTCACTATGCACATAGCTATCTCATTCTTATTTTAAGCCTTTTAAGAAGAATTATTTTAGTAACTAGTATTTTTTTTGTTTGTTACCAGGAATTGAACTCAGAGCCTTGCACTTGCCAGGCAGGGACTATGTTGGGAGCTACGTCCCTAGCCCCCTCCAGTAACCAGTGTTTTTTTTTTTTGGCTGGTTCAGACTGCCTTAAGGGTGGGTATAGGGATCAAACCATTGTCCCCTCTGCCTGACTGGGATTGCCCGTGCAGGCGCTTACACCACTGAGCTAACCCAAAAGCCCCCCTCCAGTAACTAGTATTGAAAGTTATTCTAGTTACTAGTATCATGGGAGAAAGTTTGTGTTGTTGGGTGTTTATTTATTGCTATTATAACTCTGCTGTAATGAGTGAGTTCTTTTGTATACTTGGGTGAGTATTTTTGTGCAGTGAATTCTTAGATATGGTAGAGCTGGAGCAATGTATATGAGCTTTGAAATGGGTTTGTTTCACACATACTGACTACTTACTATGTGATGAACACTATTTGAGGTGTCAGGTATACAAATGAACAAGAGTCAAATCCCTCATGTATCTGACTTTCTAGTGATGGGGAAACCATATATAGCTTTCAAACGGTAACTGATAGGGAGAAAAATAGCATGATGTATGTCTGAGTAAGTGTTGTGACTTTAAATATCAGTAGAAGCTGGGCATGGTGGTACATACCTGTAATCCAAGTATTCTGTGGAGGCCGAGGCATGAGGATCACAAATTCAAGCCCAGTCTGTGCAATTTAGTAACTTAAGTGGGACTCTGGTTAAAAAAAAAAACAAAAAAAACAAAGAGTGTGGAACTCAATGTGAAGGTTTTAGTTTAATCTTTAGTACTGCAATAGGGTGGAGAGTTACATGGTTTTGTAAAACAAACTCTGTTAATACAGTATCTTATCTTCCCATCAGAAAGAATTTGTCATTTAAAATTCAGAATTCCAAGGCCAGTTGTAATGATGGACTGCTAATAGCAGATGTATTTCTATCCAGGAAAAATTATGCCAGACTCTGTGCCAAGTTTGTATTATTGATACATACACATAGACTCACAGTATCAGAATATTAAGTTCTTGCTATGAACCCAAGATGTTCACATCCCTTTTTCTCTGTCACCTCTGGGGAAGCCATCTGAGATGTGAGCTCACAAGTCAAGGCTGTGTTACCACATTT
>PVKN010016429.1:0-17906 GCA_004027915.1 Capromys pilorides | reverse complement strand
AGTCTAAGTCGCTGGGGGTGTTTGGCATAACATGACAAGTTCTGTGGTAGCTCTGCTCTTAAGGATACCACACTATAATTGCCCAGTCGTGGCTCACACAATACCCATGCATCCAGAAAAGTGGAGTCTGTTTCCAGAAGAAATCAAATGAATAGAAAGCACTGTACAGAGCTGCAAAAAAAACCTAGAATCCATCTCAATGTATCATCCAGGGAGAAAAGAAATGAAAATTTCTCTTGATCCTTACACTTTCTTTCCAAGGTATGGATAGGGAGGTGCAGGAAAAAGAAAGCACAGTATGTTTAGACCTTCCAAAGCATTATCTGCAAGGCATTGTCCTAGAGTAGGGGACAAGGGTGTCCTCTTTGTTAAGGAACAAACACAGAGAGGGAGAGGGAGGGACGGAAGGAGACAGAGAGAGAGAGAGAGAGAGAGAGAGAGAGAGAGAGAGAGACTTCTACTACCCTGCTGCACAAACAACAATGAACTCTATCCAATTGCAGCTAGCCTCTGCTTCAGAAGCCATGGCTAGGTCCTGTGAACATGTAAAGAGCCAGGGTATAGAGATCAACAGGCCCAAGGCCCATGGACTCCCTCAGGTCTGCCATGTCCCATCTCCGATTGCCTTGAGTTTCAGTGAGCGTTCTTGAATAGACAAGCTGGGAATGAATCCATGCCTTTGGGTGCTCACCATCGCCTGCAGCCCAATTTGTCATGAAGTGGTGCTTTTCTGTGTCCTTTTTGTGTGCTGTGGAGACGCTTTGGGCCCTTTTTGTTGTTTTTGGCTGTTGTTGCTTTGTTTTGTTTTGTTGTTTTATGGGACACAGTCTCACTATGCAGCTCAGACTCGTAAGGCTCCTCCTGTGCTGGCCTCCCCAGTGCTGGGATTACAGGCATGCTCCACCACGCCCCGTTTCAGGGCACACCTGGAATTCCATGGACAGCAGGGTACGCAATGCCAGAGATCACACTCTGGTCCTCGAGCTCAGCAGGCAAGTGCTTAGACCATCTTCAGGCATTTTTTGATGATATACTTGCCTGAATGTCTTCTCAGACATCATGATACAAACAGCAGGGACAAAAGCCCTGAGATCCCTAATTATCATGGTCCCTCAGCTTGATTTTGATATCTGTGTGGAGAACCATGGTCCTCTGTGTAGATACAGGCAAGATGAGCGCTGAGGAGGCTGAAAACAGGAGGATCACTATGAGTCTGTGCTGTATAGTGAGGGCCTGTACAAAAATACATAAATTTTTAAAAATGAGGAAAAAAAGTTGTGAGAAGACTAGCATTGCTTTACATTTTAATAATGCTCTCCAATGTGTGGGTGAACAGTAGGTCATAGAGATCTTGCATCTTCTTTTATATCGGATCACTGGTCATCAAATGTTTTCTGGAGAATTCCACTATACACTCACAAGAGAATGAGGGCAAGAAGGACATATTATAGATTACAAATAGTAGGGCCAGCCAGATAGCTCAGTGAACTAAAGCACCTGCTTAGGCAGATACAGGGACCGAGGTTTGATCTGCTTCCCAGTGTGCAGTGCCACCACCTCCAGGGCATGCTGAGACAGTGACTAAGACTGAACGTGGTGGTGCAGGCCTCTAACCCTTATGCTAACATGGCTGAAAACAGCAGGAACACTATGAGTCCTACGTGTGTAATGAGACCCTGTATACCCTTTACTAAATACATTTTTAAAAAATAGTCTTGAGCTTATTGAGATGTTAAAATAATGTCAAGGACCCCCAGTGACCCCAGGCCATTGTTCTTGTCACTTCTACATTTCTTTCATGCACATATAAGCTCATATCTTTCATTTCAAAGTTTGTACGTTTTGATTCCCTTTGATTGCTACAAATGTTTTATCCGCTTCCTAACCATACGTGCATGTATAGAAATCATTCACTGTAAGAAGCAGAAACCCACTAAAGCTAGGTTAAATTAAAGGAACTCTGTGGTAACCAAACAACAAGTCCCACGTGACTGCACATGGGCCGTACAATCAGGTCCCCACTGTGGTTCTTCCCAAGCTCCCTGGTTCTCGGAGCAGGACTTCACCCTGCCCTCAGGGTCTTCTGTCAGGCTGTTCATCCCCAAGCTGCGCTTTGGCTATGCAAGGTCTGTCTTCATGTATCACCTTGGAGTTCCTCATCCAATAAATTCTCACCATCAAGTCTTGCATCTTGATTCCAAAATCCTAAAGAGACTTGGTTTCTCCAGCTTGAAGAAATTTCTAGAAGGGATAGTAGAATTCTCCTAATGCTATATTTATATCTGAAGAGATGGACAAATCCAATAGCTAAACATTCAGCACTGGTTCTCAATCCTGACTGTTCGACTCTGGTCTAATTAGATGGGATCTGTTGTAGTCATTTTCTTGCTGCTGCAGTACAACACCTGCTGGGCAACTTAAACAAGGAAAGGCTTACTTGGGCTCACAGTCCATTGGAGCCTGGCTTCAAGGCAGGGTGGCATAGCAGCGTGGCATCACAGAGGACAATCAGTGCATGGTGCAGCAGTGGGAAGCAGAGAGAGGAATCAAGGGAGGAGGAGGGAGATGGATGCTTCCAGGCCACGCCCCCATCTCCTCCAGCCAGGCTTCACTTGCCAACCAACTCAGCTAGCACAGGATATGAATGATAAAGATGCATTAGGCATCCCTCGTACAGACAGCCAGTACTTTCTGATAGAAATATAATAAAGACATACATAATTTAAAAATTTAACTATCACATTTATAATGTAAAACTAAATCAACAAAATTATTTTGTTAGCCTATCTAAACCAGCATATCTAAAAGGCTAGTATTTCAGATTGTGATCAGTATGAAAAGCATTAATGGGATATATGACTGCTTTTTGTATTCAAGCTTTCAAACCTGGTGTGGCTCTTATATTTATAGTTCATCTTAATTAATACACTACATTTTCATCAGAAATAATTGATTTGTATTTAAAACGCATAAAATTCATCACTGGCAGAGCAGATCGATGCATGTGAGTTACTCCAAACAGTTCAAAATTTTTCGAATATAACTAAGCTGAGTGTCCTTTTTTAAATTTAAATTAGTATAATTAAATCAAATTTAAATTCCATTTTTCAATTGGCCTTCACATTATTTCAGGATCTCAACCGTCACATGGGACTAGGAGCTGTATGTTGGCAGAGCGGGTCCAGAATGAGATCAGAATCTGGTCTCTCCTGCCACTTTGTGCCCCTGCCCTGCACCAGCAGAGAGTAGCCCCAGTACAGATGCGCTGAAAATAGAGCTGATGGAAACTGTCCAAGACAGAACTGCTTAAATCTAATTGCTTCTGGGCCCTGGAAGGTGCGTGTAAGTGCTTTTCCTTAACAAATCACATCATTTTAAATGAATTCAAGAGGCTTCTTAGTTAAAGGAATCTTATAATGCTTTAACGTATTCATCACGCAAATCACCTCTCAGGGGTGATTTGTTTTAAAACAAATCTTTTTTTTTTGTTTGTGTCAGGTTCATTTTAAGTGAAGTATGGTGGTACAGAACACCAGCTGAGTGCCACTCAGGAGGGCAGTAACCTGAGAAGCTGTAAGTCACCATCCACCTTCACGGAACTGAAGTAGGAACTGCAGAAATTCCTGGCAAACCGGAAGCACAGTGGTGACGTGGTGTGGTGTGTCAATTCTATGTGAGGAACGCTGGCTGCACTGAGTAGGCTGGTTCCCTGAGCACTGGTAAGCAGGGTGGGAATCATGAACAAAGTTTAATCAGCAAGCTGACAGCCTTGATTTCTTTCTGACAGGTGACACTGCAGTGGCAAGGGCTTCATAATTCCATACATCAAGTTCTCACAACAGTTTCTGCTGTCTGATGTCTTCGCTGTTACAAATTATATTCTGAAGTTCAATTGAATATACAAAACCCATTTTGACTAAATGGAATTATTTAAAGACTCCCTGAATTCAATCAAATAAGTATGTCTAATGTTAGCTACATGAGCTGTTCAATCATTCATTCATTCATTCATTCATTTGTCCATGTGTTCACTAAATTGTCATTAAGTAGGCCAAGGAGATAGCTCAGTGGCATAAGCACCTGCCTGACAAGCACAAGGTCCTGAGTTCAATCTCAGGTTCAAAAAAAAAAAAAAATTCATTAAGCACTGTCAAGTGTCAGATGCCAATACCGACGCCAGAGAACTAAAAATGCAGAAAGGAAGAAATAGATCCTGTCCTGCCTTTAAGATGCTCATGACTGAGAGGCAAGTCAGACCCACACGTAAGGAAAATAAATGAGAAGAAGTATTGTCAGGGAACAGGCAACTCTGTGTCAGAGAATGGAGATAAAAGTTGTGCTGTTATGAATGAAGACACCTTGGGATGCAGAATGCTGGGCAGTGACCTGGAGGTACCCAACATGACCCGACTACAGCTATCTGGAGTCATAACTACCAGGATCATCCCTAGGTGACCCTGGGTGATTATTCCCACATGGTATCCCAGAATGATAGCAATAAGCAAACCTATTAGAGCAGTTTATTGAACTATATGATGGTGTCAGTGCCAAGCACGTGGTTGACTGCCTTGATGATAGCTCGAGATAAGCCAGGGGCATTCTGGCCTGCAGGGAAGTCGCTGTTTTCCCTGATTTCTACTGTGAGTGTCCCAACCACATGGTCTCTCGGACAGGAGCTATGCACATCCACTGGGTGTGCTGCCACTCTGGATCACAGCTCTGTCTTTAAGTCTCTGCTATCCTTTTGCATCTCAAATGTCCCTGAATGGCCACCGTAATGAAGTCCTTGCCCACTTCTTTCAGTACTATTGGAAGGTGAAAAATAATAATAATAAAAACCTTTTAGGAAATGCAGCATAATGAGAAGAATTTAAAACATTACGTGAATGAGATATTGGACTCCTCTCTCTCTGCCTCCCAAGTCCCATGCAGAGGGCAGTTTCCTCCTCCACATGCTGCCATCATGAAGTTCAGCCTCAGCCTGGCCCCAAAAGAAACAGTCAACCAACCACAGACTGAAACTTCTGAAACTGTTAGACACAATAAACTTTGCCTCCTTATAATTGATTATCTCAGGTGTTTTGTTATAGTACTGGAAAGCTGGCTAAGACAATCAAAGTGAGTTGCCCTAGGTATAATGCTGGATCTGTCTGACCCAGTCACACAGCACCTTCTGTGCAGAGCAGCCACTCTTCAACAGTGGATTCTCCTGGACGATGGCCACTAGATGAAGGTGAGGGATGAATGGGGAAGAGGGAGCCCTAAAGTAGGAACAAGAGCTTGATGAGAAAGTCCTTCCTGGTCACTCTGTTTCTAGTCCAGTCTCCTTGATGGGCACATAGCTATCAGCATGATGTGTTTGAAATATCCATGGGATTCTATCACACCCTGATCTCAAACTCCTATAGTTTCCTAAGGCACCTGGCATAAAATCCAGTCATTTCCAAGATCCCAAAATCCAACACCATGGTTGCCTTGATACGTTAGACCTCCCCTCATCCTGTATTACCCCAGCTTATGTCCACCACCCTGACTTCTTCAGTGGCTTCAAACATTCCAGGCAAGTTCTCACCTCACAGGCCTCCCAAAGTGCTCTGGGCCCCTTATGCGCAAAGAACCCTCTTGTTGCTTTCTGTCCTCTGGCCTTGCTTTACATCTGTGTGCACTGCTTGGCTTTATGATGTTACACTCATCCCATATCTGTTTTAGGAAGAGGGACCCACTGAGGGACCCACGTGCCATGAGGGCCTGGTCTGTTTCATTCACAGCTCGAATAGCATTGGCCAAAACAGTGCCTGATACAAACTGATGCTTCCAAAATATTTTTTATAATGCACAAAACTTAAATGGGGTTAATGAAATAGGCATAGCCTGCAAGGTCCCAAGTATTCAATGTGTCAAGCGTAGGAGGGGTTAAGGGCACAGGGTAAGAAAAGACACAAAGGAGACTGAAACCTCTCTCAGTGGCCCTGTCATAGAGTGTTGTGCGCCTGGCTAGAAACCTAGACTATCATGTGAGCCCGCAGAGCTTCCTCAGGAAGAAAACGCACAGGTAGATCTCTGTACTTAAACAGTAAGTCTGGCTGACACATGGTGGACAGAGAATTCCGTTAGGATGTTTTTCATCCCCTCAGTTTCACCCTCTATAAAGTGGAACTGAAAGCATTGTCTCTGTCATAGGCTGTTGTGATAACAGGTAAGTAGCACAAAGCACCTGGTGCATAAGATGCTATTATAAACATGATTTATTCCAGCAAGAGTCAGGAAGCTTGGAGGACAACAGCCACCCTTCTGTTCAAGCAACGGCATAGAAGGCTCTGCGCTGCATCCTCATGAAAACAGCAGAAGACAGAACTCATTTCTCAGAACAAAGAATAGATTCTATTTTGGGCGTTTGCAGTTTGAAATAGCGATGGGATGGCCAGGTGAGATCTGTGACACAGCGTCTGCTGCAAGAGTCTAAAGCTCAGGAGGGAAGTTGAAATCAAAGGCAGAGATTCACAGGAATCCCTTTCTTACAAGCAATTGTCCTGGTCCCTTGGAAGCAACCCCTAAATCCAAAGCACTCAAAAGTAAGCCGATCAGAGTAACAATCCTCAGGATCAAATCATTTAATGGGGCTGAAAAGCAAACTGCCATTACAGGAGCTAACTGAGTTCTCACTGAGCCCTGGCAATGTTCAGAGCCCCCTCCCCTCCTCACAATCTCTCTGGACAAGGCTTCATGTATTTATGGATTTCACCACAGCACCAATTTCTTCTCAAATTTACCATTCTCCACATGTCCCTGCAAGGAAAGTGGTCTAAGTATTGCAGCTAAGAGACCTCTTAGCTCCAACTGTATTTTTTTTCCTTGAGCTGAGTGAATTGTATGGCACACAGCGTTGCACTACTATCCTGTTTCAAGCATCTGAGAATACACGTGTGAGATGTGCTGTAAAGTAGAGAAGGGAGAATGGGGAGAATTTATCACGTTCTCTATGGCCAGAGATATAAGGAACAGGAAGCAAAGAAAGATAGGGCTGAGCTGGTACAGGGAACGTAGCTCGAGGTCCATATACAATCAACTTTGGCCACATGGACAGGGCGGTGGAAGCAGGTTCAACATGCATTCAGCGACCCATGCATTCATTCACCAAGTAGGTGCTGAGGAGGACCTAACAGAAGCCAGGTTCTGTCAGCTACAGAGGAAGCAAAAGCGAGCGACACAAGCTTCTTACTTAAGGAGCTTCATGGCTTGTTTCCTGATCCCAGAAATCTTGGGCATATCTAAAGTATAAGCAAAATCTTCCTGGTTTAATTTCTTCATAGAACAATTATTTATGGAGGGTACTGTACTAACGTCTGGGATCACCATGTCAACTAAGCCCAAGTAGTTTTGGTTCAGTGTGAAGGTCACGGGGAGGTTATATGTTGTGTGCTTTTAGATGCTGTAGGAAGAGTTCTGAGAAGAAGTCACTCATCTACAAATTCAACAGTCCATCGAGACGTGTAGAGTCTATCCCCGTTTCTAAAATCTGGCCCCTTTCTGTAGAATACAACAGAAGTGATAATTTTTTTGGGCTCTACAGAAGTAACAGTACCCTCTTCTAGGACATTTTCTCTATCACAAAACTGCTTAGGTGCAACTGTTAAGATTGCTACAGTTAAAACCACCCTACTGCAAGGAGGACCAAGATAGCTATGTGCAGAGGGTGAAGGGAGAGAAAGACCCAGCAAGTCTTGTTATTCAGCCATTCCAACAGATGCCAGTATCTCAGTGGAACATCTTCCTTGGATGCTTTATGTTGGATAGGAAAAGCCTTTCTGAACAGTTAGTATTTAGACCAAAAGACAGAGGAGAAGGATTTTGATGTACACGGACCACACAGAATAGTATTCTGAGCTGTAGAGTGGGATGGTCAAAGACCCTGAGTTGAGCATGTTTTTAGAAATTAAAGTCAACCAGTGTGCCTGGAGCATAGCTTGGAAAGGGAGAGGAAGACTGGATTGGCAAGCAACAGGGATCAGATTGGATAAAGCCTTCTCGGTCGTGGCAAGCTGTACAAATTTTGTTCTAAGCATGGGAGAAAGCCCTAACAATCACGGATTCAAATTCTGCATGACTTGTGTTAAATTCATAAAATATGAATAGAGCTGGGTGGCTATAAATAAGCACATTACTTACTCCTAGCACACAGTAGGTGCTCAGAATATTCTAAATGAAGTCTACGTGAAATGTACCAGAGGGGAGCAAAGATTAAATGGAGGCGAGCAGTAAGGAAGCCACTAAGATAATCTAGGTAAAAAACAGCGGGCCAGCAACGAGGTAGAGAGAAAAAGAAAGACTGGAGGAACAAGCTGGGATAGAAGGAATAGGGCTCAGAGCGACGCGTCTGAGCTGTATCGCTTGTATTTCCAAGGACAAATCAAACAAACTCTCACAGCCTCTGTTTCTTCCCATATAAAATCTCAGTTGTAGTAGTGTTGTGAGAATCTCAGGGAAAATTCAAACAGAAGTACTTTGTCCAAACCTAACTCATATCAAAACCTAACTCACGCCAAAAACCAGCTCCTGTGAAGAGACATTATAGTTATTGTCACATTCTGTCCTGAGACCTGATGGGTTAGTGCTAAGGTTTAGATCACAAAAGCTCCCCCAAAGGCCCTTGTGTTGAAGCTTTAGGCCACAGCTCATGGTGCAACTAGAAGATAGTGGAATAAAGTTTTAGGAGATGTTGCCTAGTTGTGAGAAGGTGTGTAGAGATCAGAAATTAGCATCTCAAGGGGCCAAGAGCACTAAACAAAGCCCAGGGACAGATGCTGTGGTCTGTTGCTTGGGAATTCCAGAAAGCTGAGATTCAAGGAGGAAGATAACAGCTTACCCTAAAGGCTCTTTGTTAGTTGTCTCTTCCCTTGCTTAGATTCTTTTAAATTAGTATTTGTGTGAACCTAGCATTAGGTAAATGGTGGAGGTCAGAGATTGTAGCGCATCTTTACCAAAATGATTATGCACCTGACAACATTCTTTGGCCCTAAATAAAAGTGAGATCCTTCTGAGAGTCGGGGCTCACTTCAAGAGAGATAAGTCTCAGTGAGACCTCTGAGCTAAATTCATCAGATCTTCTCATCGATTCTTTTGGCACCAACTCAGAACATACAACCAAGGTGTGTCTCAGAAGCATCAACCCCAGAGGGATACTGAGACCCCAGACCCTTTGTTCTCCACTTCCTGGTTGCCATGCGTTCTAGGCATGATCTCTGTACTGCACTGCCATGTGACCAAGTTCCATGGGGCCAGTCATCTATGGGCTGAAACCTCCAAACCCCTGTGCCAAAATAAACCTTTCCTCTTTTAAGTTGATTTGTCTCACGTATTTTTCATCACAACAGAAAACTTGGGGGTTTGCCAGGTATCTCAGTTGATTAAAGCACATGATTCAGCAAAGTCTCTCAGGTGCCAGGGATTATGGTTCAATGCCCCGCTCCTCACATACACACACATTAAGCATGAGACCTGACCTTGAGGTAGCCTCGGCCAGCAAAAAAGAAAGAAAAGAAAACTGACTAACACACTTGACCAGAAAATAGTCATTGGTTTTTCTAACATCTGCATCATCCTGGTTTCCTACAGCCTAGTGCCTCCAGTCTCTATGATTTCATGAGCCACTTTGCCTTCAGAAAGACCTAGTAAGGACACAGGAGACCAGGTGTCTCCTGTACCAGGAGCTCCTTTATCTTTAGAGCAGTCTTCAGATTCAGCTGGAAGACTCGTGAAGAGTTGTATTGCTGGGTTCCAACGCCAAAGCCTGTGTGGTGCACCTGCCACAGGAAGAGATCCAAACATTCACTGTCCTAACAAATGCCTATGTAAGGCTGATGCTCCTGATATTAGGTCCACTTTGAGTACCGTCTTAAATGAACATTCAACTAGTTCCTTTTCCAGGCTAAGGATCATCCACTCTTCTCAGGTGATAGTCCTGGAAAAAAATCAAGAGCCACAAAAAAATTTCTCATCCATATTCTTCATATGAGCTCTGCCTGTGACTGTTTTTATTGACTGCACTGTTTTCAAAGCATGCAAAAAGCATGCTCCAAAAGGAGCGTGGCTCCAAAACTTGATATCTGAGTTTCTTTCTTACTGCCAGGGCTTACAACCAAGCATCAATGAATTAAAGAAGAAAGGTGCATTTTTCTCACATCTTTTAGAGGTTTTAGTCCACACTCAGCTGGCTCCAGGAGGAGCAGCACAGGGGAAGGGTTTTCCAGGGAGGAAAACTGCTCACATCTTGCTGTTGAGGAAACAGGAAGAGAGGAGAAGATCCTGGAAGGGAGATGGGGCACACAGTGGTGGCCAGACTCTCCCAAGCAGAGCTCGCCTCCTAACAGCAGTTCAGCTCTCTTCCTGTAACTCGTTCACCTTCCAAAAGCCCACAAGTGTGTGAGGCTCTTGGGGGACCTCTTGATGTCAACCGTGGCACATGGTCTGTAGAGTTTTAAAACTATGAATTCCCTGGAACAAGTATGTGCCTCCTATGATTAATTAGAAGATTAAGAATTCATATATATGTCAAGAACATAGATCTACCACAGCCAGTATTAGGTCCACATGTGATAAGTACTAGCTATTCAATGTTAGTATTCCAAAAATAGGATTCATATAACTAATTGTTTTACAGTTCTCACATAAAAGCAGTATAAAGTTCAATAGCAGACTTATGCCCTACTTCTGAAAATGCCTATGATTACACAGGAAACATTTTAACAACAAACACCTAGGTTTAACTAACATATTTTTCTTAGGATTCAATTATTTCACTTTGTTGTATTTTATTATAGTGAATGATTATATGCTTCTCTCTGTGCAAATCTAAATGCCTTCTTAAACAAGGTGAATCTTGTATAAATAAAGAATTCTTTCACTTATACAGCCCCTTTCTGAATAATTAAGGTGTTCTGGGTTCTAGATCCCTGTGTAGCAGAAAATGCCCCCCCCACCACCACCACCACCCCAGTCAGTATACTTCCATTTATTAGTAGCACAGGTCATAGCTCCTGTTGCATCTCCAGTTGCTTCTGTCTCTTAGAAATGGCTGGTCACTGTGACGCATAGCAGAGCACTATGATGCACATTGTATAAGCCAGTCCCCAAGTGACAAGCCGCTCTACATTGTATTTCCTGCTTGCTTCTCTCCTATAGACACTAGAACACCAGAGATTCGGTCTGATATTCCAGGAAGATCAGTGCCTGTCAATGCAAATAAATCGGCCTCCAAATCCTGGGCATTGTTGTGGTGTTTCTGCTTGCACCTGCATTCCACCTTCTTTAGGAAACTGCTTCTCGCAGTTCTATGTTAGTAAGCACCCAGCTGCTTTATCTCAGTATGAACCAGGATGAGACTCAGACATAAAAGTACTACTGATAGTTGGGCATGACAGCACACACCTGGAATACCTGTACTGCCAGAGAATAAGACAGGAGGATCATAAGTTTGAGGCCAGACTGGGCAACTTAGCAAAACCCTGTCTGAAAATAAAATAAAAATAAAAAGCATTGGGGATATAGCTGTGTAAAGATACAGTGTTTAACACCCTGCACCACACAAACAAGAAACACTCATACATGCATGTGCATGCACATACACACACACACACACACACACACACACAAGCACGCAAGCACGCACACACAGGCACACAGACCGTTGTTTGACACTTATTTCTCCCAACCCACTTTCTGCCCTTTTGATTCTTAGACTGATTTAGAATACATGCTACGAAACCAAGCTGTTGCCTAACTTTTCCTACTTTCTCAAATTTGCCTGCTGGTATCTCCCAAGCCTCCAGTGTTAAAGGATTCGTGACACCCATTTTAGTGGCACTGATAGAAAGTGCTAGAACTTTTAGATGGTGAAACTAATGGGAAGTATTGGGGGCATAGCATGGGGAGAACTGTGGAACTACAGGCGCTTCTTTTTCTTCTCTTTGTGTCTTGGCCATAAGGTGATGGTTCTGCTCCACCAGACACTCAATTCACAATATACTTCCTTGCCACAGGATCAAAATAATAGGCTCAATGGATCATAGGCTGAAACCTCCAAACTAGTGAGTCAAAGGAAGCTCTTCCTCTGCATCAGTTAATTATCCCAGGTATTGTTTTAGTGATAGAAATCTGACTGACACACAACCATGCTTGTAGGAAGATATTATTTACCTTCCACTGACAGAACACAGCACTTAAATGGTTTTCGTAACATTCACTTACTCAAAAATGCAGCTGAGTGGCTAATAAATCACACATTATGCAGGACATTAGGGAAGTAATAGTGCTCAAGATACTATCTGTCCTGAAGGAATTTAGGATCTAGTGAGCAGACCCATAAATAAGAAGGTTATTACCATACTGTAAGATGAATAATAGAAGTCTACAGCATTTACTAGGTATTTGCTACATGGGAGGCACTGTCCTAGGCATTTGACAGACCAATCACTTCTATCCTCACACAGACACTATGAGGCAGGCATGATTATTTTCCTCATTTTGTTCTTAGGAAACTAAAGTCTATAGTCCCAAAATTTATGCAGTAAGAGCCAAAAAAAGGGGCTTCAAATTGAAGGAGTCTAACTCTGGGACCCACATCCCGAATCTCTATGTTACTTTTCTGCAACATATTATGAAGGAGTTTTGGAGGAGAAAAAATGTTTTAAGGGGTCTTTGAATGCCCTGATGCAGAAAACTAAGATTGGATAGTGTAAAAAAAAAATTAACAAAAAGAGACAAGGGCAGGAGCTCTAGGAAAGCAGATTAGGTTGCAAGAGCAGGTAGCATTCTGTGGCATGAGCCCATGGGCTGAGGAAAAATTGAATCAGCACCCTGTGTTAATGACCCATAGAGCAATTAGAAGGTGGCCACAGCAGCAAACTGTGCACCAGCGCCCAGGAGACCAGCCTGCCCCTTGCAGGTAGCAGTTTTATATAAGGATCAAAATCAGCACTTTTCACAGAGTTCATCAACAGAACAAGCATGGTAAGACCTGAGGCCTGGTGAGGTATTTCAATTTAGTCATCACATATGAAGAAGACAATAGATTTGCAGACAGATACTGTTCAAGAATTCTGTGTCTACATGCGTCCTGTGCTTTACTAGTGGGTAAGTGATAGATGAGATTACTTAATTGCCTTCCATATCTGAATTAGAATCTCTTCCAGTTAGCTGTCAAAAGGCAACAAGCAACTCTAAGTTTAGGACCATAAACCACCACTGTCTTGTGGAGCTCACAATTTTGCAGGCTAGGATACCCCATCAGAGCTGGAATGGTAATAGGAAGGCTTGAACACCTAAAGGTGTCCAAGATGACGTGATTGATATCAAATGTCTGGGGCCTTGGGTGCTGGTTGAATTTCTAGGTTCTTCTCTACATGGCATCAACTGAGGTCAAAGTTTCCAAGATGGCTTCCTAACAGTGGAATTCTTAATTCTTTCCAGCTGTTGGCTCCTGAGTGGAATGGCTGGAACAGCCAGAGCTTGCTATTTGTTCCACAATCAGCACATCAAACTAAAGCGCTTTAAGCAAGATCTGTATAGCAAAACATGTAACTTTTGTATCTCTCAAGGTCAGTCAAATCGCCTCAGAATTTACTTGGAGCCATGTACAGTGCTTTATAGAACTGTTGTCAGTGTCAGCCATCTGGATGAGTAATGGCCATTGCTTGACCAGTTTGCTCTTATGTCCTGAGTTCTCACTGACTTTGAAGGGCCAAAACATTGGCTATCCTTGTAGCCTAACCCTCCAGAAGAAAAGTTTAGTGATACTGTTACTCTATAACATAGGTACTTAAGCTTGACCACCCAGCAGAAAAGTTTGACCACAAGGCATAAAACAAAAAGCTAGATTAGAATGCTGTGCTATAAAAAGCTTAAATCAACAGCTTCCAACATTGCCAGTTTTACCAATAATCCACTGCGATTGTCAAACATTGGATTATGTATACAACTACTTTCTCTTAGTTCAATGAGAAGAAACTTTTTTGTACCAATAATGATTTGAAAAATTATAATGTCTACACCCTGTGCTCTGTATAACTAATAGGAGCACAATAATATGCATTGTATCAGATATTGGAAATGTACTACTAACGGGACTTGAAACTGTCACATTGTTATTTCTTATTAAAAGTAATAAAAAAATTTAAAAAGTTAAAAAAATAAATAAACTAAAGCACTGTGACTCTAGGTTTTTCAGACAAGATAATTTCAACACATTTAAGTGTAATTGTAGGACTTTGGTATTCCCTGGCATGTTAGGGTATAATTCTTTGCTTTGGTTGATTCTAGAATCTTCCATCCCAAAGGGTCCTTTCTCTTCACGGCCTCTCCATTCAGATAAAATTACACTAAAGTGTCATATAAGTTCATATACATACATTTATATCTTTTTGATAGACACATTATATACATGGAGGGTGTATAGCTCTATGAGGAAATAAAATAATTGTGATATGAATGAACATCTCATTATGTGTATTGTGATTAGTATGTGTCCAATAATATACTAAGGTTTTTATAAGAATTACCTTAGTAGAAGGGCTGGCCAAATAGCTCAGTGGATTAAAGTACCTACAAGCAGGCACAGGGGCTGGGAGTTTGATCCCCTGACATGCCATGCCAGCCCCACCACTAGGGTGGGTCTTCCCTCAAAATACAGGGGAAAAAAATTACCTTCAAGTTAAAGTTAAAGTTTACTGTGAACTGAATTTTGCTGTCACAAGGCTTTCAGGTTAAAGTGGTAACTCCTGGTACCTCAAAATATTACTATTTTAAAAGAGAGGGCCTTTCAAGAGGCAACTGAGTGAAAATAAGATTTCAGAGTGGGTTCTGATTCAAGGGACTGATACCCTTATATAAGAAGGTAATTATAACACAGATACAGAGGAAACATCATATGAAAATGTGGGGGCAGGTATATTCATATACAAGCTAAGGAGAAACTGAAAAAAAGATGCTGTTTATACCTTAATTTCAAATGTTGAACCTCCAGAATTGTAAGAAAATAAATTTCTATTATCTGAGCCAGCAAGTCTGTGACATTTCATTATGGTCTAGCTGACTAAAACAATGTCTGTTACAAGAGCTATGGGACTAATTCCCTCAGAATGCATGGAACACCACCTTACTCTCTGTCTTAAGTTACAAATATGGTTCTTATAAGTACAGCAAGGTACAGTAACCTGTGGATAATAAGAAAACTAACAGAGCAATGTAAAAGGACCTTCTGGGATGGAAGATTCTAGAAACAACAAAGGCAAAGAAATACACCGTAACCTAACAGAGAATACCAAAAATCCTGCAACTATGCTTGAATAGATTCAACATATCAGATAAACCTAAGATTATAGGGCTTTAGTTTAATGTGCTAACTATGGAACAAAACAAAATATCTTCAATATATGAGAACTCTGCCAGTGATGCTTACTCATAGAAACAAATTCCAAGGTCTATCTTTGACCATAAAATGCTCAGGGAATTCCCACTGTGGCGTAGGGAATCGCTCTCCATTGCCACCACCATTTCCACCACAGCAGCAAGCGAGGTGTTCCAAAGTCAAGTGGAGGCAAGAGCTGCACCCCTGATAAATAAGGAGCTTTCCACTCCTTTCCAGTGGCTGCCATAACAAATTTGGTGGCCTACAGCAAGAGAAAGTTTTTCTCTCTCACTTTTGGAGACAAGAAGTCCAAACTCAGTATCTCAGTACTGAAAGCCAGATTTCTGTAGAACAGTGCTCTCTGCTTCAGGAGTCTCCAGGGGGGAACACCGTTCCATCCCCTGTAGGGTGGCTCCCCTTGACTTGGGGCTATGTTGCTTCTCTGCCTTTTCAGTCACTTTGCTGCTCCCATCTGTCCCTCTGTCTAATTATCCTCTGATTCTCTCTTCTGAACATACTAGGGTTGGCATTTAGGGACCAGCCAGTCATCTAGGATAATCTCACCATTTCAAGATCCTTAACATATAACATCTACCAAATCTCTATTTCTATTTATAGCACATTTTTACAAATATAGTTTTTTAAAATGTAAAACACATTACATTTGCAAACGTAAGTAACATTTATCAGTTGATCATATTTGGATGTAATATTTCAGGGTCCGTTATTCAGCCTACCACAAGGCTGATTCACATTTACCAGGCAAACAGAACACTGTTGTCTCCTCAGGTTCAGCCCAAAGGGTTAATTAGGAGAGTTAAGTAAAGAGATGCCCCTCTTCACAGCACACATACCATGTTTCTCCATTTCCCATTGGCTTCACATGGAAATGCCAATTTTACTGACGACAAGCCTCTAAATATATTCTACTCATGTCACATCTACATCTATTGCCTTTCAATTATTTACTGCCAGCATGCTGGCTCAACAAGGAAGCTTAATATGCACACTTTTCTAATGCGAAAAATACCCAGGCTTGCAAAGAGCTGCAACCTTCTCACTACTAAAGACTGGAATTCTTTCCAAAGAGCTCTTGAAGTACACAGAAAAGAAAGAGGACTGAATGAATGCCCAGTACTCAGAGACCTGAACCTGCAGGGTGGAGAGGGTGTTGAATGTGAAATTTTTAGTTCAGAAAGATGTTTCAGGGTATGCTGTCTCTGATGACAAAAGCTAGAAATTTTCTGAGAGTTTCTCCACGTATCTTGGGTAGAGGTATCAAAGAGGGAAATTAAAAAGCCATTATTTTCAGAAAGTTACAGTGGATAGATATGGTGACATACAAAGGTAGCTTCTCACTCTTTTTTCATGATACCATCCCTAGCAAACAAGAGCAGCCCCACAGCAAACTCCAATGTTGGCAGCTTCTTCAGATTTCCCTGTCAGCTGCCTTTATAGTTTCACTCCAGCAGCCAGACATGCACAGGTTGTAGGGATCATGTCCCAGGGCTTGATCATCCCACTTAGTAACCACTTTTCAAGCTGTCCTTTCCGGATTTTCACTTCTTCAGTTCCTCCCACCCCCACACTGTTAAGTTTAGATGTCTGTGATCAAACCTGATGTTCCCACAAATATCTATGTCTGAGTTGTCTTCCAGAAACACTGACAGACAGAAGTAGATTTTCTCATGCAGTATTCAGCTCATCAAGCAGGGAACCTGGCTGTATTTCTTGAAATTTAATCCAAGACTCTCCTGTATTAGAAATACCTGAGTCCTTCCTTTTTTGGATGCAAATTCCTGGGCTCCACATCAAACCTCCTATTGTGGTTTAGGGACATCAAAAATGTCCCAAAAATGTTGAAAAGGTGTCTACTGTGTTCTTGTTTCTGGCTCTCTCTCTCTCTCTCTCTCTCTCTCTCTCTCTCCCTCTCCCTCTCCCCCTCTCCCCCTCTCTCCCTCTCTCCCTCTCTCCCTCTCTCCCTCCCTCCCTCCCTCTCTCTTTCTGTTTCCTGGTTGAGCACCTGTTTCTCCACCATGTCCCTCTGCTGTGTTATTTCCACCTTTAAGCTGGCTAACCATGCACCAAAACAATGAACCACAGTAAACCAGTCCTCCTGTAAATTGTGAGCACCAGGTTTTTATCCCAGTAATGAAAAACTGACTAAGATACCTACTAAATCATAGCCTTTAGCTTTGAGGCCCCAACTTTCATATTTTGCAAGCACACTAGATGACACATGCAAGCTGAAGCAATTACACAATTCCTAAGAGTAAACAACTTTTGTTACCATTGAATATCATAGCTTCTGCACATGTACTAGAGGTATGATAAAAAGAATATGGCCAGGCACAGTGGCATCTACCTGCAGGAAGATCACAAATCCAAAACTAGCATGGGCACCTTAGCAAAGCTCTGTGTTAAAATAAAATTTTTTTTAAAGTGCTGAGGCACTGGTTTCAGTAGTAAGTTGGCTCTATATTCTGTTCCCAATGTGAGAGAAGAA
>PVKN010016428.1:0-17899 GCA_004027915.1 Capromys pilorides | reverse complement strand
ACATAGTTCAATGTATCATAATTGCAGTGTGTTACCAGTGAAACTGGAAATGTTAAAGGTTGCTGATTTAAGCCTCTTACAGCTCATCATACTAATCTAGCTCTGTATTTTATGCCTCGTAGTTAAGCTTTTCTGCTGGGTGATTGAGGGCAAATTAAAGCATGGCCTGTTTAACAAAATTTTCATCTTTTGTATTTTCCAAGGTCAAATCTCCTCAAGATTAACTTTGGAATCATATACAGTACTTTGTAGAACTGTTGTCAGTGTCAGCCTTCGGTACGAGTCACAGCCATTGCTTGACCAGTTTGCTCTCTGTGAAAGCCTGAGAAAATGTTTTCTCCCTAGGTGACACTCCCGACACACACTATACTTTATTTATTCCTTTCCTCTGAGGTCCCATAATTTCCTTGAACAGAAAATTTGGGAAACCACTGAGTTATAGGATGTTACAGCACAGGTTTTCTTATGTCCTGAGTCCTCACTGACCTTGAAGGGCTTCTCTAGCAACTTTTAGTATATTATTCCTTTGCTGAATTTCTGGGATCTTAACTGTTATATATCTGGATGTGCTTTTAGTCTGGTTGATGTTATTTAGAGTTATGTGTGCTTCAGTTACTGTATGTCCAACTGCTTTCTCATATTTTTAGAAAGTTTTCTGCTATTACTTCTGCCCATAGTCTTTTTATATCATTTGTATCAACTCCTTCTTTCTCATTGATTTCTATTAATCTCATGTTGTTCATTTTTGCATCATCTTGTAGATGTTGAATAATTTTTTCCTGCATTTTAGTTGTTTTTATAAGATCCTTTCTTACCTTTTCACTAGCTGCAACTGTGTCTTCAAAATCGGAAACTTTATCTTCACTTTCATTCATATAGTTTTGCCAGCTTGTGATTGAAATTTTTAGTCTCTTGTATATCTCTGTGGAACTGTTTGATGTGATCTATTTCTTTCCTCTATTGCTCAATCAGGGAATCCGTCATTTTTTCTATTCTCCTCTAATTTTTTATTAATGTCTTCAACATTACTTAAGTCTTTCATTATAGTTATCCTTTCTCTCTCTAGTTCAGAGATTATTTCTGCTCTGTTCTCTTTACCTTTCTGCATTTGTTCCCCTACTTTAGAGGCTATTAATTTAGAGATGTCTTTTTTTACTTCAGGGGATATTTCTGTTCTGGTTTCCTCTATACGTTTCTGCAGTTGTTTTTCCACTTCAGATTCTATTAATTCATGCATTTCTTTTTTTAATTCAGATGCTATCTCTGATCTGAGTTCCTCTATACTTTTCTGCACTTGTCTGTCTACCTCAGATGTTACCAATTCAGAGGTTTTGGCTGCATGATTCCCATTTTCTTCCATGGTAGTGTCTCCTGTATTAGTTCTAGGTGGGCCCGGGGTCTGAGATTTTATCTTACTCCTTGTCTTTATCATTTTGTATAGTAGTGATCTCTGCACTCTGGTGAAGTTATGCCATTAGCACCTATGCGAATTTGGTCTGGATCCACCAAGCTTTTTCCCCTCCAGCCTTGCCTGGCTGCAGGTCAGATCACAGGCAGCTGGCTGCCATTGAGGCCCGGTGGTTCGGGACTGTGGGTGGAGTTAGAGCTCTGTTGAATACAAGCGGAGCTGGGAGAGTCTTTGCCTGGTTACCACGTGGCCCAGTCAGGATGGTGGTTTTAGTTGTAGCTGGAATTCGGGGGATGGGAGCGGCTATACCTGATCACTGCGTGGCCAGTCGGGATGGTGAATGAAGTCGCAGCTGGAGTTCAGGGGATAGACTCGGACTGAAACAGTCTCCACCTGGTCACAGTGCAGACCTGGCCTCTGCTTGCCCGTCAGGATGGCGAGTGTAGTTGCAGCTGATGTTCAGTAGATGACTCAGGTTGGGACAGTCTTTACCTTGTTGCCACGTGGCCCTGGTTGCCACACGGCTGGTCAGGATGGCAGATGGGGTCGCAGCTGGAGTTTAGGGCATGGACTCGGGCTGGGCTAAGTTTGAATATTTTGAATGTTAGGTATCCCTTCAAATATTTGGTGATATTAGCCTCAACTTCAACTTTTCAAGATACTTCCATGGTCTTTTAAATTACAAAACATATAATTGCATCTTCCAGATCCTGTCCACAACATGCTCCCAGAGTGGAGAGAACATTAACTAACATTTAGGGAGTATGTATATTGTTGGTCAGTATGTAAAGGTATTAGCTTATTGAACCATCATAGTGAATGATAAGAAAAGCAAAAAGTAGTACTATCTCTACTTTTATTTATTTATTTATTTATTTATTTATTTATTTGGTACAGAATCTTGCTATGCAGCCCAGGCTCATAGTGATCCTCTCATTTCAGCTTCCCCAGTGCTGCACCGCCATGCCTGGTTTCTGTGACTGGTGAGGCACAACTGGGGTTCTGAGGCTGGCACAGAATGTGCTATCAGGCACCGAACACGTGTTCTTGTGCTTGCCAAGCAGGTGTTTAGGGTGCAAAGCTATCTCTCCAGTGCTTCACAACTATTTATTTATTTTTTTTAATATATTCAGTTGTTACAGGGTCTCACTATGCAGCTCAGACTCATGATGATCCTCCTTTTTTCAGCCTCTCCAGCGCTGGGATTATATGTATGCACCACTATGCCCAGATTCTAGCCAAGTCAGCCCTCTCTGAAGACGGGGCTGGCACAGCATGTGGTGCCAGGGATTGAACCATGGTACTTACACTTGCCTAAGTTTGCCTAAGCAGTCACTTTAGTCTGCTGAGCTATCTTGCTGGCCCCATCACAACTATTTTGACTAAAGAATTTGCCAGAGTTCACAGATTTTAGAAGGGACAGAACTGAGGTTTAAAAGATGACAGAGTCCAGCACCATTGCTTTCACTCACTGAGTCTTTTCTATGCTAGACTGCTTAGAAAGGGATCCTTGTGAATAACATCACAAAAGGAATAGCCAAAGAAATTACAAGTTGTTTTTATGTGTTGTTTTGTTGTTAGCTGAATGCAGCAGCCCATTCTGATTGAAGGACATATGTAATAGGAACCAGCTGTTGAGGCCCCTACTCACCTTTCACAGAAGCCTCATATCAGCACAAGGTAGAGCTCATTCCACAACACATGACTAATGTTTCATGAGCCTTTAGATTTTGTTGCTGTTTTCTGAGAAGATAGTTTTCTCACATAAATGAAATTTCCAGAGTATAAAACTTTCTTAGGTCCAGCCAAATAGCTCAGCAGATTAAAGCACTTACAAGGTGTAGGAGTAGGGAATTCAGTCTCCTCACCTGCCATGCTGGCCTTGTCCCTGGGCCACACTGAGAAGACAGTTGACACTGGGCGTGGTGTAGCGCACCTATAATCCCAGCTCATGGGAGGATGTAAACAGGCAGATCACTCTGAGCACAATCTAGTAGTGCAACCTTGAACATCTTGTCCCTTTAGACCCTTCCCTAAAAATACAAAAAAAAATTCTTCCCAGATGAAAATTTTCTTTCCAATCTGTGCCTCCAATTTATTACATCCCAGCCTAATTACTTCACTCTACTTTTTGCCTACATGTCTTTTAATATTCTCTTACCAAGATAGTATTTGGCTGTATGGTGATGAGGCTTAACACACTCAAGGAAAAAAAATTCTAATGTATCTGTACAGGATCTCACTATGCAACTTGTAGTCACAGTGATCCTCCTGTTTACAGCTGCCCCAGTGCTAGGATTACAGACATACTACCCCATGCTCAGACTTGGTGGTCAGTTCCTCATGCCTGTGGGTGGGGCTGATGTGGCATGTGGTTTGGTGGATCAAGCTCCAGTACCTGTACTTACCTAAGCAGATGCTTAGTCTGCTGAGTTATCTCACTGATCTTTCAAAAAAAAAAGTTTTAAAATAAATTAAAAGAGAAAGCCCTCTGAAATCATTCCATGCATACTACCATGCACAATTAATCTGGAAATCAAAGACAAAAGAAATCACATAAACACACAGAAGTTAAACAACACACTTCTGAACAACCACAACCAGTGGGTCATAGAGAAAATTAAAGACTGAATTAAACAGTAAATACAATTAAATCATAAAACCAATACAACATACCAAAACTTATGAGAAGCAATGAAAGCAAAATATGAGAAAAAATTATAGTGATGAACTTTCACATCAGGAAAATAGAATGAGCTCAAATAGATAAACAACCTAATGTTGAACCACAAATCTCTATAAAAAGAACAAATCAACCAAAGGTCACATGAGACAGCAAATTATAAAGATGGGAGAAGAACCTAATGCATTGAGATTAAGACAACAATAAATGGAATCAATGGATGAAAAAGTTGCTCATTGAAAAAATAAATTAAATTAATAAATCATTAGTCGACCTTATTAAAAAGAGTAAAGAAAAAGTACAAATTCAAGGAAATAGAAATAAAAATGTGGAAAACAGAAGTGACCCTAAAGAAATTCAGAAGATTATCAATACCTATTACAAAAACTATATTCTGATAAGGTAGAAAAAAAACAGAAGAAATGGACAGATTCCTAGACACAATGAAATTACCAAAACTAAATCAAGAATAAATAAAAATTCTAAATAACTTGACATCAGCCAATAAAATTGATAATGTATTTCAGAACATACAAACAAAGATAAAAATCCAGGCTTGTTCACTGTTGAATTTTGTAAGAAATGTAAAGAAAAATTATGCCACTAAAGCTGAAATTCTTCCAGAAAAATGAGGAGGAGGCAATATTTCCAAAATCATTGCAGGAAGCAAGTATTTGCCTGATTTGAAAAACAGAGAAGAACTGAATTGAAAAACAAAACTACAAGCATATCTCCCTAAATAACATAAATACAGAAACCCTCAATAAGATACTGGCAAACAAACTGCAGCAAATCATCAAAAAGATTATATACCACAACTAAGCGGGATTTATCCAAGGAAAACAGGAATGGTTCAACAAATACAAATCAAAAAACTTAATACACCACATGAAAGGAACCAAAGATAAAAATCATGTGTCAAATTCACAAAGAGCATTTGAGAAGGTCCAACATCTATTAGTGACATGAAAAACCTGTAGAAAAATGGCATATGGCCTTTGCCTAAATCTGATAAAAGCCATCCATAATAAACCACTAGGTAATGTTATAATAAATGATCAAAAACTTGAAGTTTTCATTCTAAAATCAGGAACAAGATAAGGATGTCCACTATTACTGCTTTAATTCCAAGGTTCTGGAAGCATTTGGCAGAAAAATTAGACAGGAGGAAAAAACAGTAATAATGATAAGAAAGGAAGAAGTAAAATTATCATTGTTTGCAAATGATGTGATATTTTACATAAAAGGCACCATAAACTCCACCAAAATCTTGTAGATTTAATAACCAAATTCAGTAGTGTAGTTGGATACAAAGTGAAGACTCAAAAATCAATAGCATTCCTGTACATAAGCAACAAACTCATACAGAGAGAAATTAGGGGAAACACACTCTTTAAAAAAACAACCAAAAATGCAAATACTTTCAATGAGATATACAGGAAAATAAAAACTCAATCACAAGTTGGCAACACCATATGAATGAAAGTGAAGATACAGTATCAGATCTTGAAGACACAGTCATAGCTAGCAAACATGTAAGAAAGAATCTCCTAAAAACTACTAGGATTCAGGAAAAATTATTCAACATCCGCAAGATGATGCAAAGATGAACAAGATCAGAATAAGAGGAATCAACATGTGAGAAGGAGTCAATACAAATGATATAAATAGAATATGCACAGAAGTAATAGCAGAAAACTTCCCAAATATGATAAAAACAATCTGGCATTCAGGTAACTGAAGCATACAGAACTCCACATAACATCAGCCCAGAGCCAGGCCCAACACACCAGCCGGAAGCACAGCTGACCCAACAGCCAGGCCCACCACATGAGTCAGACCTCCTCCCCAGGCCTGCCAAAGGACATTCTATCCAGCAGCCAGGCTGGCCGCATGAGTGACACTTCCTCTGTCCTGCCACAAGCGCAGCCTATCCAGCAGCCAGGCCGCCAGTGAACGAGACTTCCTCCCCAGGCTCACTGGCAGCACAGCCTATCCAGCAGCCAAGTCTACCACGTGAGTGAGACCCCTTCCCCTGGTCTTCAAGCAGCTCAGATGACCCAGCAGCCTGAACTGATGGAATAACCCATGGACACGCAGTTCTGCACCAAAGGTTACTGTTATACAGAATGATACAGACTAGGAGCAAAATGCAACCTCAGAACCCAAACCCACCTGTAAGAAATACAGGAGATACTACCATAGAAGAAAATGGAAATCATGTGGCCCAAATCTCTGAATTAGTAGTATCTGAAGTAAACAAACAAATGCAGAAACGTATATAGGAGCTCGGATTCAAGATAACCTCTGAAGTAAAAAAAAAAAAGAAATCTTTGAATTACTAGAGCCTGAAGTAAAAACAAAACAGCTGCAGAAAAGCATTGAGGGAATCAGATCAGAAATAGCCTCTGAAGTCATCTCTAAATTAATAGCATCTGAAATAAAAGAAAAACTGCAGAAAGGTAGAGGGGAAATAAGAGCAGAAACAACCTCTGAAATAGAAAAAGAAAGGATAACTATAAAGAAAGACTTAATAAATGCCTCTAAAGAAGACATGATAAAAAATTAGAGGAGATTAGAAAATTGATGAAATCTTTGAATGAACTATATAGGAAAGAAATAGATCTCATGAAACAGACATCAAAACTTAAAAACTGTCTCAAACATATGTCATAGTCAACAACATGTTGACTTTCTGAAAGCCAGAAAATTGATACTTAACAAATTCACAGTCCAAGTAGCATCATTCATATCTTTATGGATTTTATTTCATATTTTAAAGAATCCAACAGCTTGAGTCAAATTAAAATTAAAAGGTTGAATTCAGTGCTGTACTTGAATATTATTTAAATTCACTGAATTCAGATATACATTTGTTTACTTACAAACTTCTCAATAAAATCCTTATAATATCCTTGCACCTTCAAATAAGCAGTAAAAATCACAAAATCCCAAAACTATGAATTTTTTTCTGAAGTGATACACTGGAATTAACACTTTTTGAATAAAATGCCAAACAAATTTTCTTGGCTAAGGAAACACAGCTGAAGATGTGCCTATCATATCTCTGGGTAGCAATTTCTTAGGTAGCAAAAGAACAAGTTCCAGTCAAAGGCAAAGGAGTCATCCCATACTGAGCAGGCTTGAAGTCGTTCACTCCACTCATCTTTCACTTGACAAATTCCCAGTTTACTCCCTGTTTCAGTTACTCTTCTCTTGTTGCTGGGACAACTACCTAACATTCAAAATGAAGGAAGGAAAGATTTACTTAGCTCATAGTTATAGGAGGCTTCAGTCCATACTAAGCTGGCTCCAAGGCAGAGAGGCACATGGCAGAGGCCAGCAGTTCATGGCAGCAGAAAAGCAACAGTGGCAACAGAGAGAGTCTGTCTCTCTGTCTCTTCTATATTACATTCAGACTATCCACCTCAGGCTGAGTGTACATCTGTAGTCCTAGCAGTAGTAAAACCCATAATCCCGGCCTCGGATCATCCATAATCCCAGTCAATCAGGAGTTAATCTCAAACTTTAGAAGTTCCCATGCCATGACTACATGAGGCTTTGAGAGGAAAACTAGACAAAAACTGGACACCTGGACCCCCAAAGTCTCGTGCACATCCCTTTGTGCAAAAGCCATTCTAGTCTATGTCTAAGAGTTGCCAAAATCCCAACAGTTTCAGCATTGGTGAAAAGTCCTAGTCCCAAGTCTCCTCCAAAATCCAAGGCAAACTCTTAAATGTGAGCCCCTGTACAAAAGAAAAGTTAAACACATCCAACATTAAAAGGCACAAGATAAACATTACCATTCCAAAAGTTGCAAACAACAGGGGAATACAAAACACTGGTATGAACACAAGTCCAAAATCCAGCAGAGCAAACATTAAATCCCATAAATTGATGTAGAAGCAATCTGTGGCAAATTGTGAGCTCCATGTGTCTCTACCCCTATGGCACTCTTGGTAGTAGCTCCCGTGGCTTCACTCTTAGGCCAGCTTTGCTCCCACTTTGCAGTTTCCCATAGATGATCCACATTTCTGGCTTTTCCAAACTTCTGGAATTTCCACTGAATTGGCTTCTCACTCTGTGTTCCACACACTGTCCTCTTAGGTACACACTGCCTGGCCTCCCAGATCTTCTTCTGAAATCGTGT
Source organism: Capromys pilorides (assembly GCA_004027915.1). Classification (NCBI taxonomy): domain Eukaryota; kingdom Metazoa; phylum Chordata; class Mammalia; order Rodentia; family Capromyidae; genus Capromys; species Capromys pilorides. The sequence continues at coordinate 9,658 of PVKN010016428.1, read as the reverse complement.
TGTACACTTTCTTAACTTCACAAGTCCTGGATTCTGAATGCACCTAAAACCAATACTATGTGAATGATGCCAAGTTCTACTGCCACCTGGAGCAGTAGCCATGCTTCCTTCTTTCTTGGTGGTAGGAGTCCAGTGCCTGGATTGATGAACACCCTGACCCTGACTCTGAGGAACAAATTCTCCATGCAGGCACCATTTTGGAAACTGGTGTAGCTGCTGCTGCCATTCTGTAACATGGAGCTCAGTGGCTTTTTCCTCAAGACAAAGTCCCTACCTTTGCAGTTCTGAGGCTGCAAAGGGAAGAAACCTGCAATGTCCTGTGATGCCCTGAAGCCATCCTATTCTCTGGTTCCTTCCCAGCAATGGAGATCCTCTCAGCTCCATCTTTACAGTCCACAGTCTTCTTGGTGCTTCCTTTCTGGCTAAGCTGACATTTTACATCATCCTGCTGTATTCTTTGCTCTTGATTCTCAACATAAATCTGGCTAAAAGCCCCCAATAACAACCATGCCACTACCCCAATATTTGACTGCTTGAAATATCTTTTGAAAAATTAATTAGTCTGCCACGCTTAATCTCAGTCTTAGGCAAAGTGTATGGGCACAAGCAAAATTCAGAGAAACTTTGGGCCAAGTCTCAACATAAATCGCCAGGAGTCTGACAATCAATACAGTCTTTCTTCCCAGCAGAAACCACCCCAGCCTGGTCTTTACAGGCAGGCTTTCTGTCAGTCTTCTGGTCTGAGCTCTGACCAGAATCTTCCAAACAGAACAGCAGAGGCTGTTCCAGCTCTTTGCAAATAGATGACCTCTCCAAACCTTTCCTATCTCTTCCCATAAGTCATTCCCAAAAACTTGTAATCCACATGGTCAGGTTAGTCACTGCAATGACCTCACTTGTGCAGCACCAAATTCTGTTTAAGTTCTTATTCTCTCATTGCTGGGACAAATATCTAACACTCAAAAAGAAGAAAGGAAAGGATTATTTAGCTCACAGTTACTGGAGGCTTCATTCCATACTCAGCTGGCTTCAAGGCTGACAGGCACATTTCAGAGACCAACAGTTCATGGTAGCAGAACAGCAACAATGATAACAGAGAGAATCTGTCTCTGTCTCTCTTATATTATATTTAAGCTCTCCACCTCAGGCTGAGTGTAACACACCCATAACCCAATAGTAATAAAACCCATAATCCCAGCCTTGGAACATTCATAATCCTATTGGATTATGATTTAATCTCAAACTCTAGAAGTCCTTACCCTGTGACTGCATAAGGCTTTAAGGGAACAATCAGACACAAATCATAACATTGCCACACTCTAAACTAGAGCATGTTCCACTGGAATCATTTTTAACTGTCATTAATTATTAAAAGCAAATATGAAGATGAAAGACCTTAATGTAATGACACAATGTTTAGCATCAATTGTATACTTTCTATATGCCATGAAGCTACAAAACTCTACTAACATGAGAATTCCATGTAATTCTCACATGTTGTATGAAGTATGTTCTATCTTGCATCACTTCTCTGAGACCATCAGCTTATGAATTGTTAAAATACACAAATGAAATTGGAGTAATGCTATCATTTAAACTATGATGTAAAGTTTTATTATCACTTTTAATTTTTATTTTCTACTTGCTGAAAGAGTTCTCATACCGTACTAGGCACTCCCACTGCTCTGTAATTCTTTTCATCACTTTGAATGGAATTTGGAATATCTACCTTCAGTTCTATAACTCAGTTGATAAGGATTCCTTTTGCTGCACTGCAGTAGCAAAATGTAATGCGATATCAGCTTATTATGAAATGCTCTTTCATTACATTCCATGAAACTGTTTTTCCTTTGTAAGAAAATCTGGCATGACAATCTTTCTGCCAATAACAAATATTTATTCCACAAATATCAAATTGAAACCCACTGCTCTGCTGTTGCATGCACAACTTCTGTCTTAAACCAAAATGTACTATAAATCTCTCTGAATCTGATTTAAATGGCAAATTAATTCAATGTGTTCAGGAACACTGTTGCCTATAACTCAGGTGAGGTGACGACAATAGGGAACAGTAATGATCAAGTATGTTTGGGCTCAGGCAACGCAAATAGCACCATAGCTGCTGCATGTCCAGTGGTGATCACCTAATGCCACTGTTTGAGTAATTTCAATTTCTGACATGGGATAATGTGAAGTGCACTGTGTCTTAATATAGAAATATAGCTTGCTCGGGCTGGCGGTATAGCTCAGTGGATTAAGCACTTGCTTAGAGAAGCGCAGGGGCCAGGCTTTGATTCCTCATCCCACCTGCCATGCTGGCTTGCTCTTGGGCACACTGAGCAGGTGATGAAGTCTGGGTATGGTAGTAAACAACTGTAATGCAAGCAATTGGGAGGCAGGAAACAGGAGGATCACTATGAGTCAGAGCTGCACAGTGAGACCCTACACAAAAAAAAAAAGAAAAAAAAAAAAAGAAAGAAAGAAATATAGCTCACTTGAAAACAACATATGATTGTTAAAAGACCACACTAGAACTGTTACCCAAGAAATTTAGCTTGCACTACACTCCCTGAATTACTACATTATATTAAATTTGGAGAATTAAAAAAAAAACGCATTAACTTTGCCATAAGAAACTAAATTTGGAACTTATCATAGCTCTGTGGCTTTAACATTACACCTTTTTGCGGCTGTTCATGTTTTTATTTACCAGAGACACCCGTCTTCTATTCTACAGAAAGAGATATTTCCAAACCAGAGATTTTCTGATCTAAATTAGACTGAACAAAGTCATAAAGAAGAGACAAAAACAAACAAAAAGATTATGGGAAGCTAATGATGGTTTCAGTTTGCTTCATTACCATGGTGCAAAGATCTCATAATGCTCTCTCAGCTGTCCCTTCCTGTGCATTACTTGTTCTTCCAAAAACTTTTGAGGCATGTGAGGCAGAGAGTATGTTTCCTTTGTTAAAAGTAAAGAAGATAAGAACTAGGCCCATTTACACACGGCTAGTAAGATCATGAGACAGTTCTCTCTCTGTACTTAGGACACTGTATTCCAAAGTATTTCAAAGAATTATTCTTGCTACAGTCAATAAATGAGTGAATACAAACATTTTATCTTTTCACATTAAGAAGTCTCTTGCAAAAGGAAAATTTGACCAAGCACTACATCCCAATTATTTACCATGAACTTTGGAAGACATAGGAAACCAGAATACTTAGGAATGTGTGTGTGGTGGGGGGAGTAGGCCTGTCCTTGTCCACATTGGGTGCACCACTAAACAGCTCTGCACACTTGTTTAAGCTATTTAACCTCTCTGTGCCCTGGCTTCCTTCGTTATCTATGAAGTGGTGATGATAACAGCAACAAAATTTAGACATAAACAAAATTAAAAGTTAAATTTTCAATAAAGTTGTGCAGAAACTAAAAAGAATAGCTTTTGCAATAGATACAGTAAGTAAAGAAATGTAAAGAAAAAAGTACTCTTTTTATTGTTGTTCTATATTCAAATTGACCACCAACTCACCAGTTCACCTTCAGTATATATATAATCTTTTCTAGTGAGCCCCCAAAAGGTTATCAATTCCCAGACAGTCTTTTGCTCACTGAATGCTTTTATTCAGATTTCAGAAATGTACCCACATATCTTTTCCACAGCCCCAGCAGGATTGTTTATGTGCCTCAGCAAGTACATCTGATAAATATTCGTCTCTTTCCTTAAGCCGCAGACTGTTTTGTATTTGTGAGCACACTTGGAAGACTTAGCAAGCGAATGAATGCCCTTTGAAATTTTACTTTCATTATTTCTCTTTTAGAATCAGAGAGATGCCACCTTGTTTCAGGATTTTTCAACCATATTTCTGTGATGGTAGAACATAAAAAGTAATATATCATTCATTACGGGACTACAGTACTCCAAAAGAATAATAGTGAAGAAATATTGTGCAGTTATGGCAAGATATTTTAATTCACCAAGATGTCTATTTTTGAGGCTTAATATATAACCCACAGGCATGTAACTATAGCCTTGCACTATACATGCTTCACAATAGTATGAGAATGTCAGTTAGTGAATAATCTCAAACTTTAGAAAACAATGCGTTCATTTTTCGTTGCCTATACTTTCATTTACTTGTTTTTCATATTCTCATCAGATAACAGAACTCCACTTCTGCTCCCCATGATTGGAGGCACATTTAGTGTCACATGCTGTAATCACTACCATCATCATCACCAAATACATACACACACAGGGGCAAGTGCATGACCCAGGTTCAGCCATACAGACGGTGCCACTTCCAGATCACTGTGATTGAGAAATATGAAAGGACCCAGTTCAGGCTACTCTGATTCCTCTTCTAGAACTTTCAACTTAGACTAAGAGGAAAGATTTTGCTTTTCTTTCTGTTATGGTGTTGAAAGCACACAAGCTAGAGCTCCTGTTGATCACATTTCCCAGCCTTTGGAAGAAAATCTACCCAACATAGAGAAAATATGGTATAAGGAGGCAAAATTAAGGAGAGATAAGACAAAATGCACCATTTTCTCTGTCCTCTTTCTTGTGTTCTACTAGGTTTTAGCCACCTAGAATACCATGCAAACAGTGCCCTCTGGAGTTGTGATGCAAAGTAGTCTATGTAGAGTGAAAAAAGGCAGCCAGGTTATTCTAAATAACCTTTCTGGGCCTCTTAGGATAAAATTCCCATACTTCGTTGTATAGCCCTATAAAATGCTCAGTGGTGGGATACTCAGTTCCATGAAGAAAATAGCTAGTTTAAATTAAATTTCCTTCACTTGCAACTGATAGTTTCAAATAACAAACTTTCTATAATGTTGCAACATGCTCTCATACAAATATTTTCACTCTGTGCTATTTTGTTTGTTTTATGAGTGAGAAAACAAGATTAAAGATTTTCCATCACCATAGTGGAGCATAATCTTTTAAAACACAAGGAAAAATGATAAGAAGTCTATCTAGGTTTCTTTCACCAGGGTTCAATGAAATCTCCTTTCAGGTATGTTCTGCCACACCTGTACCTCCACATTCTGGTAGGGATTTCAAGGGTGAGCCTTCCTGGATCTCACCACTCACTTCTGATTCTAGCTGGGAGCTCCTCACTACTGCCGTCCATACTTGGGGTAGGGTCTACACAGAAGCTCACTACTCAGCAGCCCCTATCACATTTACCAATGCTTTTAATACTTAATATTCAGTGCTCACTATGTCCCTGGCTCTGCTTGAATCACTGGATTTGCATTAGTTCATTTAGCCCTTAATAAATACTGGTAAAATACCTAGTATGATTACTTTTTTTTTTAATATCAAGGAAATGAGAAAGGAGAAGGGCAGAACCCTGGCCCCTTGCTCTGTCACTTAGCTAAGCTTCTAAATGTCTCAAGCTGATACAATATATCATCCATTACAATCCAGGCCTTGTCAACATGGATTGACAGAATCTGCTAGGTCAGCAGGCTAATAAACAGAGTAGCATGGATTCAAACGGAAGAAACACTTCAAAGTGTATTTCTGTGCTGCACACTCATCATGCAGTGCTCAGATGAGGTACCTTAGTCTCCCATACATCGCTTGTGTACCTGCAGCCCCTCTGACTCCCCATTATCAATTCATGGATCTCTACCTCTTGTTGCATAGTTTGTCCCCTTTTTCTTTATAATTTGGCTCAATCTTTCTCCGTTTAATCAATATTATGTAGAGGGAAACTGATGTTTGTGGTATGACCAGAAAGTGTTTTAAGCACTTGATCTCACACGCTGCCTGCAAAACAGGGGTGGGCCAAATCTGCAGTTAGCAAGTACTCACTATACCAAAAAAGAAACAAGATTGTTTTTCCTCATGTTCTCCCTCTCTCCTTTCTCTTATAACCTTTCTCCCTCTTAATTTTCTACAATATGAAATGTAAATTTCTCTTTCTAAAGATTTAGAAGTCAGCTATACAACTTCACTCAATTACATTACATTGGCAAAAATTTGTCTGTCATTGCAGAGACAAAATATCCAACACTCAAAATTAAAGAAGGGTGTATTTAGCTCACAGTTTGTGGAATTTTCAGTCTGTGATCAGCTAGCTCCAAGGCAGGGGTGTGTAACAGAGGGGAAATATCTTGTTCAAGGTAGCAGCCAACAGAAAAGATAATAAGAGCAAAAGATGACAGGAGAGCAAGCCACTATTCCTTCCTTATGCTGTACACCAGTGAGCTATCTGCCCACACCACCACCTTCTCCACCTCTTCCACAGGCTCAGGATGTTTACGAAGTCATAACCCTGGCCCCCTGCTGATTTGTTTAGCTAAGCTGCTAAACTTCTCAAGTTTATACACTATATCATCCATTACAATTGCACCATGTCAACTTTTTTAGCAGACAAATTTCTTTAGAACAGCTTCCAGATACAAAGACATACTTATTCTTAATATTTCAAAACTTGAACATTGTAACACAAGTTTCATAATCCTTAAGAGCCAGTATTAAGTCTTTCAACATTATATTATGTTAGAACTATAACATTTCAGCCCTGACCACCAAAGACTCATGCACATCCCTTTATACAAAACGCATTTATTCCATCTCTAAAACTTGCCAGAGTCCTAACAGTTTCAGCATTGCCAAAAAATTCAAATCCCAAGTCTCACACAAGATGTAAGGCAAATTCTTAGCTGCAAGTCCCCTGTGCAAGTGAAAAGTTAGACACCTACCTCCAACATTTAAGGGCACAATGAAAACATTTTATTCCAAAAGTTACTAACAGGAAAATAGAAAAGATTGAAACCAAATCAAGTCCAAACTCTAGCAGGGCAAACATTAAGTCTTAGAGTTTCCTTTGCAACATCTGAGGCAATCGGTGACAAGTTGTCAGCTTCAAAGAGGTTAAGTGACTCTATGCCTAAATCACTTCCAGTAATTTTAGTTCCCATAGCTTCTCTCTTGGACCTGCTCCCTCTCTGCACCTTTCTTTAGCCAATCCATGTTCCTGGCTTTTCCAAACTTCTGGTTCATATCCTGGGTTACTTATTTCTAACTTAAGATTCCCACATCCTGGTTTCCTTACTTTCTTAAAACTGTCATTTCTATCAAGTTGATCAGATTAATTAAAGTACATCTTTTCCTGACTACTCTGTTACACTCCATCTTCATAACATAGCAGACTTTTGCCTCTCTGAACTAAACTGTGTTTTTTTTTTTTTTTTTTTTTTTTTTTTTTTTTTTTTTTTTTTTTTTTTTATGAGTATCCTCTCTTCACAGCCTCTCTGGACTACACAGGTACCTTTCAAAGATGGAAATACTTAGATGGAATTAATTCATCTTCACAAAGTGACATGGGAATCATGAAAATTTTAGTCAAGACAATCAAGGGCCTAGGATATATCTCCATGGCACAGTGTCTACCTGTCAAATACAAAGTGCTGAGTTCAATTTTCTGTACAAAATAAAAATTCAAAATGATCAATCCTTTTCATTCCCAGACCTTACAATGGCAGATCCCAAACATGTATTTTAAATATTATATGGGTTACACTTCTTTCCTGAAAGTTGTTTTACAACAAGTTGTTTTACATGTATGACATAAGTCAAAACCTCCCCTTCTGTGACTGAGCATAAAAGCATTTACTTCATTTCTTACTATTAAGCCCAATTTGAAATTTCAGTTCCTTTTGCTTTTAAGGAATGAAGGCTTTCTGGACTCTGACATGTGCTATACATGTCAATTCACTCATTCTCAAAGTTGAGGTTCTTTTCTCTCTCCCTGAAAACTAACACCAGCCCTTAGACAAGCAGCTGCTTCTTCTTGTTGTCTCTCTGTCTTCTCACAGGCTCATCCATGTCGTATCCTGCTCCACATTTCCCAAACTCCGAAGTAGGATGCTAATCAACTACTTAGTTATCTTGACTACTGCCACCTTCTTTTTTAGGTTCCCCTGTCACCTACCCAATCTATTTAAAGCCCCTTTGTCAAGATATTCTATCCCTACAGCTAAGAGCAAAAGAGTTATGTCTTCTCACCACCTCTGTCTTTCTTGACTTCTAACTTGTGACTACTTTCGAACCACCCAACAAAAGTTTACTAACTAACTTGCTTCAAAGATTCTATATATCTTCTTGGAACTTCCTCAAGAGAAAAGGTGAGTAATCTTTCTATCATCATGTATACTCTGATGACATTGTGATGATAATGGAAATTAAAAAAAAGAAACTTGACTATATTGGAATCAGAAGACTAGAGAGACAGGTGGCTTCAGGGAAAATGCATTTGCTTACGTGAGGCAGACAATACCAGACACTATGTTATGTGTGGATAATACATCCAAAAATAGTTAATAAATCTAGAGTCTATAGAATGAAAGTGAACCAGGATGAGAATGTCAAATCCATAAGGATCTCAAACACACTTTCCTAGGCTTGACTGCATGAACCTTAGCAAACACCTACAGGAAAGACCAGGGAAATTCCTGAGAAAACTTTCCTTTGGTTCTAGCTGTGGAAGAAAATGGAAGCTTCTGATCTTACTTATTCACCCTATCAAAAAAGGCCCTGTTCTACATGATAAAAGTAGGAAAAACTGTGACTTGAAGTGGGGACAGAAGAGAGAGAGAGATCCTTTAATCAGCAGAACCAGGGACACAATATTATAGCAAGCCTGAAGCATAATCAGAATGTCAGAGAACATTCTTCTTTCTAACTACACACCACCATTTGAATAAGTACCAGTGAAAGAAACTATGACATATTTAGGCTGGTAAAATGAAAAGAAAAAAAAACCAGATTATTACATGGCTATAGTACAAAAATAAAATCCAAACCAAGACAAAGTTTTGATGTGGAGGAATTAATCCTTGGTACAGCAGTCTAATTCCAAAACAGGGGAGTCCCTGTAAAGGTTGAAAGTCAGGGGTCACTGAAGAAGCAGTAACATTGAAGTCAGAGAGATTGCTCAGTAGAATAAGTGCTTGTCTGGCAAGTTTAAGGTCCTAAATTTAATCCCCAGTTGCAGAAAAAAAAGAAACTGCAACATCAACAAACCTCAAGTGCAGCCAACGCCCAACCAGGGTCAGTACAAGCACCACATGGCAGGCCTTCCAGGAGAGACATATTTAACTATGAGGAGAGCAAATATTTTTCCTCAATATTTACTTCTCTACAAAAGGCTTGGCTTTCAACAGAAGGTTAGGAATTATTTTAAAAGGCAACAAAACATCTGCTCTGATAATACAAGGTAATCATTAGAACCACACCCAGATCTCAAATAGATGTTGGAACTCTCTAATGAAAACAACTTTGAAGTATGTTATCATTTCTAGTGGAAAAGTAGTCAATATACAAGATTAAACAGATAATTCAGCAAAGACTGAAGTCTTAAGGAAGAATGAAATGGCCATATTAGAAATTCCTCAGAGATAGAGAATATCAGAGTCTATGAACAGATACAACAAAACTAGAAATTAGTAACATGAAGAGGGACCAATAGAAATTACACAAACTGAAATAAAATGAAAAATAGAATAGCATATCCAAGACTTGTGAGGCAGTGTTAAGCAGTCTTGTGTGTACCTAACTGAATGAAAGTAGGTGGAAAGGGAAGCAAGCAATGTTGCAGAAGAAATATCTGAAGAGAATGGCCAGGAGTTTAGGAACTTATG
>PVKN010016427.1:0-17873 GCA_004027915.1 Capromys pilorides | reverse complement strand
TAATTGATTGGTGATATTTTACAAGCTTGCATGAAGAAGTTTAACCTATTTTAATGATATGCAAGCTCAGGATATTCCAATTTTATTCCAACAAGTGATGAACATGTTCTCCTTTCTGAGAGGCATACTAATGAGATGGCATGATGTTTTTATTTTTTTCTTTTAATGAGAAATAACAATGTAACATTTTTCAAAAACACATTAGTAGTACATTTCCAATAATTGATACAATGCATATTGTTGTCCTCATAGTAGTTAGACAGAGCATGGGATGTAGATATGATAAGTTTTCTAATCATTGATGATACAAAAAATTCCTTCTCATTGAGCTAAGAGACAGTAGTTGTATACATAGTCCAGTATTCCATAATCACAGTGGATTATTGGCAGAACTGGCAATGTCTGAAGCTGTTGATTTAAGCCTTTTACAGCTCAACATACTAATCTAGCCTTATGTTTTATACCTTGTGTTTAAACTTTTCTGCTGGGTAGTTAAGCCCAAGTTAAAGCAAGACCTGTATAACAAAACATGGAACTTTTGCTTCTCCCAAGGTCAGTCAAATCCCCTCAGGATTTACTTTAAAACAATGTACAGTGTTTTGTAAAACTGTTGTCAGTGTCAGCCGTCTGGATAAGTCACAGCCATTGTTTGACCAGTTTGCTCTCTGCGAAAGCCTGAGAGAATGTTTTCTCTCTAGGTGACTCTCCTTAGGCACACTATACATCGTCATCCTTTTCCTCTGTGGTCCCATAATCTCCTTAAACAGAAAACTTGGTAAAACACTGAGTTATAGGATGTTACAGCACAGGTTCTCTTATGTCCTGAGTCCTCACTGACCTTCAAGGGCTAGGGCCAAAATGTTGGCAATCCTTGTAGCCCTTTTATCTAATTTTTGGTCTGTAAACTTACATTCTTAACCTTCCAGAAGAGAAGCTTTATGATACTATTGCTGTAAAACAAAGGTATTTGAGCTTAACATCACTGTCTTTCTGAATATCAAACATCTCAGGCTTAACTTGAAATAGGTATTTTCCATCAATCATTGATATCCTAATAAATTCCTATACAATGTGATAAAAGCAGTTACACATTTTTACACATTTAGAAACCTAAGTATACATAAAATTGTAGCCGATCAATTCTATGGCATTTTTCCTAGTCTCTTACTCTCATTTAATATCCTTTTTTGTTTTCTTGTAAACCTATCATTTATTGAGAGAGTATAGCAGTGACTGAAATTACATTAGAAGCAGCACAAATCTAAAAAACAACAATGACAGGCATTTCAAGCATAATTTTAGTGTTACCCATTGTTATCCTCAGTGTGAAAAATATTTTGTTGGTTCTTAGGACCATTATCTAATTCATTCTGTGTATATAAGTACATGATTTTGCTCCTGCCATGTTTCCTATCTTTTCTGTTTGCAGTCACTTCATTGCTTAATGCTTAAGTCCTTCATTTCCATTCAGCTGTGTTAGAGATGGCATGATATTGAACATTTATTTTCTCCATCTTCACAGAGTACTGTGCCTGGAATCGAACTCAGGACCTTGTGCTTGCCAGGCAGGTGCTTATACCACTGAGCCATATCCCTGGGTCCCCTACAATCCTATAGGTGGAAATTCCATTTGATCTGCCTAGTATCCTTCCAGGGATTTCCCCTAAACTGCTGAAGACATCATGTGACAATGACACATGCGTTCTTAGGTGACAGCAGCACACTGTGTAGCCTCTGAGTCTCAGAAGCAGCCTCCATGCCTACTAACAGAAGAATGGATCAAGAAAATGTAGCTACACCAAGCGGAGCACTACTCTATGGTAGGAAAACATAACCATGGGCCCTGTGTAGGAAGACGGATGTAACGTGAGACCATAACTGCTCAGTGGAATAAACAAGACACAACTCTAATCTGAGAAACACAAATTATAAACAAGTGAAACAAGTGATCGCTGTTAGGAAGTAGACAGATCAATCTTTCTCAAAAGGGAAAGAGACCAAGAACTGTGGGGAATGAGAGGGAAGAGGGGCAAGGTGGAGGAGAACAGGAAATAGGAGGCGCTCTGTCCCCGTGCCAGCTCCACTCTTGGAAAGTAGGCTTCGTGCACAGAAAACACGAAGGACAATAAGAGGTTAAAAAGTACACTTGGACTGTGATGGAGCAACTGAATATAATAGAGGACCATTGGTCCATGTCCCGGCAAATCGCCCAGAGGCTCTGCGACTGGTCACCAGCAGGCAGGTCTCAGGAAGCAAAGTCTTTTTAGCACAAAATGAATTGCTTTGACAGTATATTTCTATCTTATAGTATCATAGACTTTTAGATGATTTCCTCTCTTGGAACCAAAAGGCCTTAGTTCACACGCATACGCATGCGCGCACACACACACATATGAAAAGAGGTCCTGCTTTGATTTTTGACATGTATGTGCAGATGAGATATACACAAATATGTATTAAATCATTTGTCCTTCTTTCTTGGCCCAGACTTCTTAAAACCCTGGCAGTTTCCTTAGTGTCTTTTATTACTCAGAATTCACTTCTTTTGGCTGTGCTTGAGTTTATGTTAATAAAGTGACTTTTAGTTTCAGGTTAGCAGCTGGTCAGAGAGAAACCAACCCCCTGAACAGATTAAAATTTTCATCATCGCTTCAACCTCTGTGGAGAAGAGAGGCAATGCAACTTGAGGCACAAATACTAAACTGCTTGATGAAAACTCCTGAGCCATGATGGTTAGACAGCGCCAAGGCTGGGGAACGGTGGATGCGCTGGGTAGGCAGTGTCCTCCAGAGGTCACAGAAGCTCTGTGCGGACCCCACCTTGTGTTCTCCATTTGGCTATTTCTGTCTTTTATCCATTATAACCAAACTGAAATTTATGTACAGCATTCTCCTAGCTCTATAGGTTATTGTAGAGCATTATTAGATGTGGTTGGGGGCCACTGGAGCCCTTCCCTTGGTAGCTGGCCAGGAAAAGGTGCTAGGAACATGATCATCTCATTTACTGCTGACGGCTAAAGTGGGAAGAGTCTGGGGTCTGTGCTAATTCTGGGTAGTTTACATTAGAGCTGAATGAAATTCTCAGAACACAGTCTGAGTCAGGGGATCACAAAATTGGTTAGTGTTGAAACAGTGTATTTGGATGTTTGGAGAAAAACACACAATAGTTGTTGGAACTTAACTTGGTTTCACTAAAATCTCATGGCCAGGCTTCAATTTTGATTTTGCTATTCAATATTTGTGAAATCTTGGAAAAGTTACCAATTTTATTCAATGTCTGTTTTCCTAAACATAAAATTGAAATATTTAAAAAAATGGTTCTTAGAAATATTAAATTAATATCTATAAATGCTGGGCTTTTCTCAATAGCTAAGAACTGTTAGATATTTTCTATTTTTGCCTTCTCTCATTATTCTCCCATGTGAGGTTTTTAAATGATTGATTTGTAATAGCCTTGACGTCCCATGAGATACTATGACATCTACCATACTTTGGAAGTGTCAGTATTTCTCTGAGAATGTTCACCATGTCTTCTTCATGCAGAAAAATAGTTTTATGAATTTCATAGAAGCCACATAGCTTGTGTCTATTTTTCTGATTTTTCTAGATGAGCATGGTTCTCAAGGAATGAAGACATGCAGTTCATGCCATAATGTTATTTAGTCTTCATAAAGTCCTGCGTCCTCAGTCTAAGATTCAGCATGGTTATTTATTTTGACATAATTTATGTCTTAGGGTCAGAGTATGTGTCAGACAAAGTGTCCTTGTTTGAGCGTTGGGAAATAAAGCCCCCAGTTTAGACGATATAGCAATTAGAATGCAAGAGATAGTGGAAGAAATGGCACTGAATTCATTAACATTTACAGCGTATTAGGTATGGGATCTTTTTTTCCAGGGTCAAAAGGCAGGAAAGAAGGGGCAGAGTATTTGCTTCCAAAAAGGAAGTAGAAGCTGCCTTTGAGGATTAACCACTGAAGTTCTAACAAAACTCGTTTCTCTGATAAAGCCGACCAGCCAGTCCTTGCGTGTTTTGCAATTTTCAATACACAGTTCCACTTTCACACTTCAATAATTCATTTTCTAGCACTTAGAATCCAGAAAACTGTTTTTACTGATGTAGCTAAAATGCAAGGAACAGAGTTTAGTAACAAACACCCTCATTTATCTCATTCCTCAGTGAATTATGTCTAAAAACACGTGTAAATAGGAGCCAGCAGATGAGGCATTGGTAATGTCCTCTAAATTGTATTCTGTTTAAATTTTACATTTGGGGGATGTTAGAAAATGCACAAAAAATTTTCTCAAATGAATTTTCAAATACTATCACAGAACCTGCAGTTGTAGATTCTTAGAAAGCGGCACATAGCAGTCAGCTCTGCCACTCACGATTCGGAAGGATTTTCCTTCTTGGAGCGGGCACCACTGACACCATGGCTCTCATTTCAAGGACTGGTAGAGGTTAAATTATTTTCCTAAGATGCATTTCAAATAGGGCTTACAAGCTGTCTATTTTCATATTTGTTTCATGGTAAATTAATTTCTACATAATTTTTGAAAGGATAAATTCAGGGAAATTTAAATGCTTTCTACAAAGAGATTAAGTGTAAGATTTTCACTTCAGGAAATAAGTATGAAAGTTCAAATTATCATGACAAATTATGGAAGATGCTTCTACTCCAAATGCTATCAATAATAGCGATTGAGAGACAACTTTATGAAACATAGCCACAGTGTACATTGAAGGGACTTTATTGTTCATTATTTTTGTTTTTGTTTTTGCTTTTTTCTGGTTCCAGGAATCAAACTCACAATCTTGTGCTTAGCAGGCAGGCACTGTGGCACTGAGCTGTAGTCTGGCAGTGTACATTTAATGTAATTGCTTACACACAAACATCAAGCAATAACAACATCAGAACAAGATGATAAATCCTCAAAGAGTTTTACTTCGACTTACGCTAAGCATCAGGATGGTAAAATGCCTGAGCACACGATGCAGGTTTAAAGCACATAGACATCATGTACACGATGACAATACTTTTTCTTTTTGCAAGAAACTAGAGATAATTTACTGAGTGGTTTATTTATTGGTAACTTAGGTGCTATGGAGCAATAGCAATTCAGTTTGACTAGATGCCAATATATCTCTAAAGCAATTGATCGCTATGAAACATTGAGACCACTATCTATATAAACTTTGAGCAATGAAAGCCACCAGTCTTTAAGAAATCCATAAAAGTCCATCATCAGTGTGTCCTCTATGATGTAAAAGTGATATTAAGATGTTGGAACTATTTGCTTATATCAAGAATGTTGCCTATGTGTGTGGAGGGTGGTTAAGCTGCAGCTGAGCCTGGGGTCAACAAACTCCTCAAGAGCAGAAAGAAGCCGTGCTCAAGGCTGCGGAATGCCAGCTGCAGACCCTGTGCCCAAGCCTGCGTCTCTCTCACTTGCGCAGCGGCAAGGATCTGGCCTTGGTGTTCGTCCTTGGGAACTACAGAGCAGACTGCTGGGAGAAGGTGCTGCTTCAGAGCTCCCAGCAAACGCTGAGACTCTTCATTCTGGATCCTGTTGTGGGCTCTTTCCTTTTTTTATTATTATTGTCTTTGTGTAGATAAAGACGCTGGGCGGGAACACTGTCATGGCCTCTGTATCAGAGATGCCAGGTCTCACCTGGCCCCATCTTTCCTTTTAGCATGTGTCTGCAGCTTTTTCTTAATCTCCTGGTCCCCCTCTCAGGACTCCACTCTCGGTGCAGGTTGCAGCAATGTTGATGTCTTTGGAAATTAATCTGTGCTAATTTGGTAATAATGCAAGCAACTTAATGAAATATAATAATTAGCTAGTATCCATTCTGTGCTATACAACTGAATACATTCCTTGATTAGTAAATGTTACATATTTCATATTCTGACTCAATAAAACATTGGCAAGACATGCTTTTGTTTTTACCATCTCACAAATCAAGATACCAAAGCTTCGAAAAGTCAAGTAGCTGCTAGGCAGCATGGCCACATTCTGTCTCATTCTCACAGCCAAGAGTATGAGGAAACCGGAGCTCACGAAGCCAAGACCTCGCTAGTGGGGACTTGAGGTAGGACTCAGATCTCATTCTGCTAGACACTCTAGGCGGGACTTCATTCTTCACCATCACTTTGAATATCTGAGAAGGTCAAGGTAAGTTTTAGTCTAATAAAACAATGTCACTCCTCCTTAGTCAAGCAGGGCTCTTTATTAGATGTGCAGCAGAATAAAAACCTAAAAACCTGAATTATGAGCAGTGACAAAACGGCCAACAAAATTTGTGCTTCTTCTTCTGTACTCTCTTAAGTTGCTAATCAGGCACAGACTTTTATTTATGAGTTGAAACCTATAGTCACCTCAGCACCGAGGTACAGGCCCGGCCCCGGAGGACATTTCTTGTGCCTCCTGAAGTTTGGATAAAAGTAAGTTCTGCGCAGGTGACAAGCGTGAAAGATACACACTCTCCCAGGTCTGGCCCACGTAAATAATTTCCTTCATAACACTTCATTGTTTCTTTTTATGTATTTAATTTTTGAATTAACAATAGTTCTTATATTGTTTATTGTTATCTTCAAAATAGTTGGCCATGGGGAGATGGTTCAATGGTCTAAAGAGCCTGCTTAGGTAAGCTTAGGCAACCTCAGGGACCACAGTTCGACCCCTGGCACCACATGCTGCACCAGCCCCACCCCTGGGACAGGCTGAGCTGGCCATTAAAAAAAATAGTTGGTCAGATTACTGGGAATAGATGTGGAAATTTGATCAAGCAATTAAGTATTAACTGTGCTTTTTAATAAACTAATAAACACAGTATTAAAATTATTTTAGCTACTTTGTGTGAGTGTATATATATATATATATATATATATATATATATATATATGTATATACATTTCCCCATCTTCTTTCCCATTTTTCTTCTTTCTCCCACCCCAGCCAGCTGTTCTCTTCTCTTCAGCAGTTGCTTTCCTTCTCATAATATCCATTGTACCTTGCTATTTTGTACTACCTTGTGGTCAACATCTTGGTTGATCTTGAAAACCAAATATTAAAAGTAGAAAATCTGTGCTGCTTGGCTCCCTCAAGCACAGCCGCTCTCTAGAGCTCCAGCTTCATCCCAGTAATATCCAGATGACTAAGAATCGTATGGCTCCTTTGTATCAAAATGCTAAGACTTAGATGGTTACCACTACTCGTAACTAGTAGACATCAATATCTATGTGTATTTGCTGGATACATTCAAGTGAATCTCATAGCTCAAACAATTTTATAGAAGAGCAAACTATTTTAATAGCATTAATTTCTCTTTTTTGAAAAGAATTTGAAATTACCCTTGATGAACAGCGCAAAGCAAAACTAAGTGTGATTTTGGAACTTTGAAAGGTTCTGTATTGGCCTGGCCCCCTCCAGACCACAAGGAAGAAACTCACAGCACCTTTTGCAGAGAGAAAATGGAATCAGAGCGTTTGGAGGCTAGGGATGCGGAGAACTGCTTTGTAAATAAAGTAATATTCCAAGGGAGGCAAAAGCACCTGCGAGAGCCAGCACACACAAACAGGCGCATATTTTTACAATAACTTTTAAGATGTTAAGATATGAACTCCTCCCCCTCCCTCCCTCCTTCCTTCCCTCGCCCCCTCTCTCTTCTCTCATATAAATGGAAATGTTGACACTGATAAGAGTATTTTCTATCAGCTGAAGACCTTTTTATTAGCCACACACTTTACATATTATGCTTATAGTAACACTCAGGACAGCACCATAATGTAAGCATTCTGCTTTAGTTTTTAACTTTGTTGGTAATATATACATATTCCAAATCTTAGGGAATATATATATATATATATATATATATATATATATATATATTGATTTCTCTCTTTTCCCAATCTCCTGCCTTCTTTTCAACCTCCCCTTTATTTATAAAGTTTTGTCTATGTTGTAATGAAGCTTTGCAAGGAAAACAAAACAGGATATATAATTTATAGGATTACTTTAGTTTTCAAATGTGACTTGTATAGAATTATTTAGTAACAGTTACCTGAAGAGTCATATACAAAGAGAGCTCAGGAAATCTGTCCACACACTAAAGACCCAATGAATCCAGCTGCAGGCCTGGATCTTATGGCAATATCCTGGATGAGTCCAGCTGGAGGGCTAGAGCCCAAGACAAAGCCTTACGCAAGTCTATTTCACGGATTTACACTGGGAAGGCTGACAGGTCAGTGGTGAAAGCTAGAAAAACCAGTGTCACTGTAATGAAGCTAGCAGGATGCAGGATCTGAACTGGAGCCAGGAGGCAGCATTCAAAGGAAGGACCAGAGCTCCACCAAAGGGAGCCATCAGCTGTTCTCAGTGAGCAGTCTGTGAGCTCCTCTGACGATGAGAACAGCCATGTCCGCATCAGGAGTGCCAGCAGGACAGGCCCCTCCAGGAGCGCCAGCAGCCCCTGAGCGGCACCCCTGCTGCCTCTCCCATTCTCCTTTGCTGACCCACACTGATTCAGTGTAGTCAGCTGATGTGACCATCAGCTGTTAATCCTCCAAAATTTACATTTTATTCTTCTTTCACCATTTTCTCCTTTTCCATTCCTTCCTTTACCTTTCCCCTCTTCAGTTTCTCTCTCCTTTTGAACAATTTCTTCAAATTTCACAGTGTCTATTGTATATTTTGGTTCCTGTTTACTCTTTCAGTTTCTCACACCAGGAGCACAGTGCAATATTTGCATCTATATGCCCAATTTATTTCACTTAAGAGTGTGGTTCCAAGGTACATCCATTTACTTAGAAATGCCTCAGGGTTAAATTGCTTTAGAACTGTAGAGTACTCCAGTGTGAAAAAAAAATCTTTTTTATCCATTCCTCAGTTGATAAGCATTTGGGTTGCTACCAAGATTTAGCTGTGACAAACTTTGCTGCTATCAATGTAGTTGCACGAATGTCCCTGTACCATTCCCTTGCTCATGAGTTGAAAGAACCAACATAATGAAAATGATCATATTCCCCAAATCATTATACAGATCTAAAGCAATTCTAATCCAAGTATCATTAGCATATGCTGTAGAACTAGAGAAAACATTTCTAAAATTCATTAAGAACTAGAAGAGACCTAACGTAGCAAAAAATAATTCTTGGCAGGAGTCATCGTAATCCCTGACTTACAATTATACTACTAAGCTACTATGATAAAAAAAGCGTGGTACTGGAAAAACAAAATGAAATAAAAAATACTTGAATATCAATGAGACAGATTTGAAGATGCATAAAAACACTCCAAGAACATTCGACCACCTTATTTTTGACAGAGGAGCCAAACATGTTCACTGAGAGAAAAATTGCCCCTAAGTGGTCCTAGAAAAACTGGCTCCCTACATATCATAGAATAAAACTAGATGCATGTCTACCACCAGGCACTAAATTAAAATTGAATGAAGATCTAAAAATTAAGACATAAACACTAAATCTACTGTAAGATGCAATAGGCGGAACTCTCGAAGCTGTCAGAGCAGATAAAGATTTCATGGAACCTGATCACGTGGGAAATAATGCAAAGAATCAGCAAGTGGAATATCACCCTCCTGTAAAGCCTTTGCACAGCATAAGAAGTAACAAACAGGCCGGGCTTTGTGGTGCACGCCTGTAATCCCAGCACTTGGGAGGCTGAGGCAGGAGGACCGATGTGAGTTTGAGACCAGCCTAGGCTACAAAAGTGAGCGCAAAGCCGGCCTGAACTGCATAGCGGATACCCTGTCTCAAAAAGACAAAAAAAAAAAAAAGTAACAAACACAGTAAAAAGACATCCCAGAGTCGGAAAAGTTTTAGCCAGTTGTCTCTCAGACAAAGAAGTTTATATAGAGCACACAAATAACTGAAAAAGTCAGACCCTGAAATTTAAAGACCTATTTCAAAATTGGCCATCTGAGATGAAAACACACTTGTTAGATGAATAAATACAAAAATCAGACAAATATATGGCAAAACCTTCAACATCACTGGTCATTTATCAGGTGCAAATTAGAACAACCAGACATGCCATCTCACTCCCAAAAGAATGTCTATTATCAAGAAATCAACCAATAACAGATTCTGGAGTGAATTCAGGGAAATGGAAACCCTCTCTACTCTTGGTGCTATTGTAGCCCAGTTCAATGTGGAAAATACTGTGGGGATCCCTCGGAGAGTTAGGATTAGAGGTCCCATTTTACGAGCTATTATCCTGGATATCTTCCTGGAAGACACAAAAAAGTCATATCACAGCAATATATGTACACCCAACTTTTAGCTGTTTTTTATGTGGGAAAACAGAATCCGAAAGACTGAAGGAAAATCTTATGCAACGCTTCTATTTTTCTTGTTTCTTAATGGAAGCAGACTTTCAAAACCGAGGCTGAACCTGTAAGCCAAGTGCTCATGGTGTTGACTTTCTGCTAACTGGTTCCCTCCAGCCCAGAACCCTTCTATCCTCAGGCTCTGCTGTCTGGTCATTTAGCAGGGGTGTTTAGGAACTAGGACATAATTCCCTACATATCTCACCTGCCTACGATACTCAATTTCTGTCTCTGTCACATGGAGGAGTTCACTGTCTATATTTTCACCCATAGCAATCTACATGGTAAACCCCTAATGTCAATCAAAATGCCAATAAGCTAGCCTCTTCACAGAAGTCAGCTGTGCTATTCATCCCTTGTGGGTTGCCTGGGGCCACCGTCTGCTTGCTTTCCACTTTGGATTAGTTGCCTGTGGGCTCCTTTCCTCTGCTCTCCTCTGAAAGCTTTTACCACTGAGGTTTATTTTTCCTTCCTGACAAAATTTAAGAATCACAGTAGCCCAGTGTTTCAACACTTGCAATTTTTTCTTCCAGTGGAGTATCATTTCTGAATTTATGTTTGCAGCTCATATATTCATAGATAAGAAATACATTTTATTTTTTTATATACAGACTGTATTTTATGTTGCACACTTATGCAAAGGACATGTTCTACATAAATCCTACAAATGAAAATGTGAATGTGAGCATGCAAATCTGGTAACACTGTGAATAGAGATATAAATAGAGAAGTCAAATGCATGAAACATTTTCTTCAAGGCAGGAAAAATAGATCAAGGGAGACAGAAAAAGATTTGCTTCAGTGCTTGAAATCTTGTTTCTTGCCAAACTCAAGGAATACAAACAACAATATTGACTTTGTAAGGTCAAAGTTACTGAGTTTTAAGCAAAATGACTACAGTCAAAAGAATATTTTTGATTCACATTAGAAAACGAAAAAGCATATCTCTCACAAAACAGCTATGGCATGCCCATCATTACCGTTTTAATCCTCAGATGCATAAAACTGTATTTTACATATTCTGTTGGGTCACAGGAAAGGAACTAGAGGTTATTATTGTAGTAATTTTACTGGATTAATTTAATTATCACAAAAGTCCTTTGCAAAGAATAAGAAGAGTATCAACAGTTATATTTATTTATATCTTACCTATTTATATATTATAATTTTTTAAAAATATTTGTCTATTTGTTTATTTGGTACAGGGACTAACTACACAGCTTGGACTCATAATGACACTACCTAATTCTGGGATTACAAGTGTGTGCCACCACACCCATTTTTGAGGCATGCACGCGTATACCCAGGGCTTTGGGGCCTGCATGGTATGTGGTACTGGGGATTGAACTCGGGAGCTTGCATTTGCTAGGCAGGCAGTTATGCCATTGAGCTATCTCCCCAACCCTTACATATAATAATTTTTAAAAATATGTAGATGATAAGTTAAGTGATCTATCCCAAGTCTTATAATTGATGAGAAATATGGGCAGGAATTGAGGTTCAATCTTCTCAATATAGTCAAGCACTATTGTAGCAAGAGTGGAGGGAGGGACAGGAAAGGGGATGGAAAAGTTATCAAGATGTGCTGTGTACTTGTACCAATTCCCCAGTAAGAACCAATCCTTAAGCACTACAGACATATACTGATAAATACCAAAAAATCAAAAACAAACAAAGATAAAATCAGTTAAAGTTTGTTTCTGGATATCTGTCCAAAGCTCAGAAGTATGGGGAACAGGCTTTTGGAGGCAGCTGAGGCTAGTTTGTAATTGGCTTATTACCTAGTGCTAGGAATGGAAGTACAAGTGCTACGTCCACCCTAGAGTGGGTCACCTAGATGCAATATAAGGGAGGAAAGGAAGTGTACTTCCCTTTGTTTTTATTGCTTTTATTGTCTTCTGCTGCCAAGAACGGTCTCCCCTCTGTTGTATCATCTTGCCTTATACCCAGGTGACTATGGACTGAAATGTCCACAAACTGTGCATAAAATTGATCTTTCCTTCACTAACTTTGGGTATTGGGTATTTTACTTCAGAATTCAAAGAAAAGTGACTAAGACAGAATGTAGTACCAGGAGTGGGGTCATTGCTGTGATAATCTCGGAACATGCGGTTCAAGCGTCTTTGTGACTGGCTTGTGAGTAGTATTCTAAAAGTTATGGTACCTGAAAGCATGAAGCTGGAATGCCATAGACTGTCCAGGAGAGTCTGGTCAGAACTCAAATGACCAGAGAACTAGTAAAGACCAGGCTCGGAAGATTTCTTCTAAGAAAAATTGTATTGGTTGTTGGTCTCTAGATCATGTGTATTATGGCTAGGCTGAGATTTTGCCTACATTTTGCTTATATCCAGAGACTAACATTAAGAGTGGCAGACTAATTAAACAGGCAAAAGAAATTTCAAGGCAGCTGAGTGCTGAAGTAGTAGCATGACTATTCCTGGGGGTTTTAAGCAAGATTTATGTTGATAACCAAGAGCAATGGATCCAATGGGGTGATTTAAAGTATTCTGAGTTTGGCCACAAAGAAGGCTCCATTTAAGCCGTATCCTGCAAAGACAGAACAGAGGAGATCTTGACTGCTGAGAAGAAATAGGAGAATCCAAAAGACAGCATGAAAGCATCACAAGAAGTGGGAAGTCTCTAACCTCTGCATCCAGAAAATTGAAAAATGAAATATTTGCTTTGAGAAGAGAGCTGCAGGGCACCACATTCCAGCATGGTGTATATATATATATGTATGTGTATATATATATATACTTTTTCATTTTTTGCTATGACATCTATGTTTCCAGACCAGCCCCTGATATCTGCTCCACTCCTGCACCTCACATAACTGAATAATTTGGCCTTTGCCATCCACGTGCCTCTAATATGAAGTATGGATTCTAATGAGACTCCTGACCTTCAAAGCCATGAAGGACTAGAAGACAAGATCACAACAAGGCACAGAGGGCAAACTACTTTAAGCTGGAAATCTCAGCTTACTGACTCACGGCCTTGAGCAACTTATTCATCTTCTCGTGCTTCAGTTTCACAAACTGGAAAATGGGTGTAATCGTAGTTCTCAGCTCAGAGTTGTGAGAATCTGATGACTTTATCTGAGCGACATGCCTAGAACTTTCTCCTGATTATAGCAGATGGTTAATAAAGGTTCATTATTTCAGAGTTTGTATTCCTTCCCATTATTTCTTCTTTCATACAAAGGATGTCCAACTCTACGTGATCACCTGTGGATTTCTGCATATGCTTGTTCTGCAATAACTTCATGCCTTTGTGTATGTTGTTTTTCCTATCTTAAAATTATTTTCCTATAATTTCTAAGTTTTGGAAGACTGCCTTCAGAAGATGATACTGTTTCAGTGTCATCATCAGATCTGTTTTCACCTCATTTTGGAAGGTCATTTTCATTGTTTTTTGCACAGTTAGTGGTTATTTTTCTAAGTTCTTATATATACTGTTATGAACATTTTGATATTCAAAATTTGATACCTTATAAGATTATCAGATTTTAAAATCATAAAGAGTTTTTGGGATCTGAATGTTGCCAAGTGGTTGGTCGCCTCAGTTACTTTTCTCTCATGGCTGAGACAATACTTGGTACCCAAAGTTAAAGGAGGAAATGCTTATTTAGCTCAAAGTTCATGGAAATTTCAGTGCACAGTAACCTAGCTGCAAAGCAGGGTGATGTGACAGAGGAGCTACAATTCCTGGCAGCAGAAATACCAAAAGCAGCAAGGACAAAGGGGAAATACGCTTCTACTCCTCCCTTACATTGTATGCAGGCCACCAACCCGAAGGTAGCTGTGGCACTTACCCCTCCATTCCCAGCACTGGACAATGAAGGGGTCACAAACTCTAGGTGCAGCTACCTCCACAAAGCCCACCCATCCTGGCTGGATGAGGCTTTGCTGGGACACCCAGACACAAACCCTGGTATTCTACCCCTGCACTCCCAAGACTCTTGCGCATGCCCTTATGCAAAAGCCACTGAACCCATCTCTAACAGTTACCAAAGCAGATCTGTATTTCTCAAAAATCCGAATCCAAACTCTCAGCTGTGAAACTCTATGTCAATGAAAAGAAAGTGAAACACTTCCAACATTCAATGTTACAAGATACTCATTTCTGTCCCAAAAGCCAGAAACAGGAATTCAAATGATTGGGACCAAAGGAAGTGCAATATCCAGCAGGGCAAATACTAAGTCCCGTGATCCACGTGCAGCACTTAGTGCAGCCTGTGGCAACTGTGACCTGCAAAGGCCTGGTGGCTCCACTTCTGGTGATCGCAGCCCCAACGTCTTCTCTCTTGGCAAGAACAACATCCTGTTAACTTCTACACTTTCAACAAGTGACACACTCGTAGTAGACACTAAATACATTTTTTTGCCCCCTAAATTGATGAAGGGAGGGAAAGACAATTGTTTACAAATAATGGGAGTATGATTTTATGCTAGGCGAAATATAGTGTTTTTTGGAAGATTTTTCAGTAAGTTTGTCTTTCATGACTTGCACCACCTTTAACACAAGCTTAAGAAATAGCTTTGAGTATTATATGGTTTCTGTTCTTAATTATTCATGCTATAATAAAATTTCAGGATATTTGACAAAGGGTTATAAAAAGTTAAATATTTTCAGTGGAGAAGAAAATTATCATTTTGAGGAAGAATCAGAGAAAAATAGCCAAGATTGTCTGCCTTTTATGCTATTGAGTGTCAGATCTGCTCTCAAGCATTGCACATTGACTTTTTCAATTCTCATTCAATTTTTAGGTGAGGTTAGGTAATTTTCAACTTCCCAAAGTAATAAGAATATTTTTCAAGGTTACTTTTGCAATACTTTAAAGGCGCTACCTCTCTCTCTGTCTACCCCCCCCCGTGTGTGTGTGTGTGTGTGTGTGTGTGTGTGTGTGTTTCAGTATATATGGTTTCTGTTCTTAATTATTCATGCTATAATAAAGTATATATAGTAAAATGCCTATATGCTGTCTGTCACTAATAGAGTACGCATGCATTTAAATTTGCCACCGACTTCAGGTTGGCTTCCGTGAGCAACACAGTCTGCAACGTGTGATGACACCTGAGGGAGAGACGGTGACGGGCGACATCCTGAGAGCTTACATCTGTGGAAAACACAGAAGCAAGGTGGGCCAAAGAGAAGGAAGCTGCGACACTGCCTCAGCGGGAGCGCACGTCAGGAGGTGAACCCTAAAGCTGGGATGACCCTGCAGAGCTCTGCACAGAGGAAAAGAGGCCATGGCCCCGGCTCCCCTGCAGGCACCAAAACACTAGGCTGATCTTTACGATGAAGTCTCTGAGAAAGAAATGTGACATTAGACAGCCTGATTCTCTTCAGCCGAGGTCATCTTCCTAAAGGGGCATGTAAGCGGCATACCACAATGTTTACCAGGCCTAAGTATCTCGATTTACATTCTCTTCTAAGTGTAATCATTAATGGTGTCCCCTTTCACATTCAAAATGATGCTAATTAGAGCAACAAATTACACTATCATCCTTATCCCTCTTTATAACGATTGAACAGAAAATGGTGTCTGTTGAAGTTAAAAAAATACAATAAAAGTCACACGGCATTTCTTTCCCTCAAAATAGTCTCCCTTGCTTTGGTTAACTTGCCTCATCATTCTTGCTACTTTCTGAAGCAGCTCTGAGAGTGCTGTTTGTCTCTGTGAAGTATGCTAATGCACGTTGCTGCCTAACGCCATCCCGTGGAAAAAGGCAGTCCCGTAAAAGCTACATAGTGTGTCCCAATCTAGCTTATTCAATGGCGATGCCACTGGGCTGCTTATGGCTCCTTTTCAAAGTCAACAGGATCACGAAAGGTCAGAGTTTTTAATGGATCCATGGCATCAAAGCAGCCATTACAGCACAAGTAGAACATTCTCCAAGGAACCCTTCCAGAACTGCTTCGGAAAGTGGCTAGGATATAAGCTACACACATTGGAAGAAAGGGAACATATTTAGAGGAGAAAAACAACAATATGCCCTTCAATATACTTTAGAATTGTTAATTGTTCATGTATTTTGAGAGCATACCTCGTGTACTCTCTAGTCATATAGACCTGGGGGGAAAACAGTAAGAAGGAAGAGGAAACAATGCAATGTGTGTTCTAAATGGAAAAGAAGAAGACGTTCTGATCAGCCCTATTTTAACCAGAAGAAAGCATGGGCAAGGAGAAGTGACAGGAAACCCCCAAGGGGAAGAAGTCTCGCTTTCTCCACCTCAGTGTGGAAGTCTAAGAGAGCAGGCAACAGAGCACTAGAGCGACATGGAGCTTAAGGACACCTAAGAATATCAGAGCTTCGGAGACAACCTAGGTAGCTTGCAACAACCAGCCTAATGCCATCAAAGCTCTAGGAGACACTCTTGTGTGTCCAATATTGGATGTAGCCAAGGCTCTGGACTAAGACAGCTCATTGAATTCATGGTGTGGTGCGGAATGTGCAAAAAATGGGAGCAACTTCACATCTGGGTACAGAAATGATAACAGACCTGCGAAGATCTTCTGCAGGAAGAGAGTCACTTCAAAGTCTCCCATTATAGCTATGTGGGACTTTATGTGAAAGGATGAGATTGCACAAAGCACTGTGACAGAGATCAAGAAAAATACAGAGAACACGGTAGGGTTCTGGGTCTCTTTTCTGCCACTGTACCAGAAATGTATCTCAGAGTCCAAAGGCAATTGTTCTAGCGCAGAGATCCTTCCATGCTGTATGGAGCTCTGTCACACTCTTCTTAGACTCTTTGCGTGCACACACACACACACACACACACACACATACACACACACACACACCTGTGTTGGCTTCACTGATCTGAGAACAGTTTGTACAAGTGTTCTTTTCTCTTCCTGTTGACAATGAACTATATACTTCTGAGGTACAGACATGGGAAGACCAAAGTTTTAATGTGAACACAGTCTTTCTCAGATTGCTGCAAGAGAAATGTTACAGAGGAGACATTTCTAACAATCTGCATCAGTAAAGAAGGCCATAATATGATCAGATGATTCTGTGGCTCCCATCTTTGCTGCCTTCAATACTGCTGGACTTGGGATACAACTCGCAGCCAATATAACTCACAATCGCTTCTCACCAAGTGATAGTCTTAACATGGATCACTGAATACACATGTATTAATAGCCCACATACTAGGTCAAAACAAATTTAATAGGTATAAAGTACACAGGGAAAAATTTGGAAGATTTTTTTTTAAATGTGTAGGAAATAGGGAAAAAATGGATCAGAAATTTGAAAGGAACATTTTTAAAGCTCAAGTCAAAAGTACAGTAGTTGTGCATAACTGAAAAGCCAGTTTAAATTACACCCCCAGAGTCAGCAGTCTGTTTTTGTTACGGCTGTTGTTGTTTTAACAAACTGTTTAAATAATGTTGCACTACCCAAAGATTTGATGGCAACAGGTATGGCTTAGCGTAAAAAAGCCCAGGAATCAGCTATCTTACAGAATCCAAAGGCAGAGAAGCTTTACATTTTTGGGGGGAGCAGTACTGG
>PVKN010016426.1:0-17905 GCA_004027915.1 Capromys pilorides | reverse complement strand
TCCTTTAACAAGAGCCTCTTGAAAATTTTAAATTAGAAACCATAAGGGCTGGCTAGATAGTTCAGCAGACTAAAACACTTTCTTCATCAGAGCACAGTGGCTGGGGCTCAATCCCCATCAGGCGATGCTCGCCCCATCCCCGGGGTACACTGATATGGTGATTGAGACTGGGTGTGGTGGTGCACGCCTGTAATCCCAGCACTTGGGAGGCTGCAAACAGGAGACTCACTAAGAGTCTGATCTGCATAGTGAGACCCTACAGCCCCTGTACCAAATAAATAAAAAAAAAAGAAACTAAATAAGCATGTATGTATTTAAAAATTAATAAAAGAAGAAAAGGGATCCCTGCTAAGTTGATCAAAACAAAACCCAATTGTGAATAAAATAGACATAAGAGCACGATGTCTGGGGAGAGCCCAGAGGCCCTGCGCAGAGCCCTGGGTAGCCCCTGCACCAGAGCATCCTTTTGATCTACATCCCATGTGTGTCCTAGGTCAGGGACACATGAGGGTGACTAGAATATGCTGAGATGTGGTGTCTTCCTTGCATAAGGAGGCTCATCATACTGGAGTAGAGCTGACTCTTTGATACCATTTAATCTGCATCACTTTGTTTAAAATATAAGCACACCTGCTTATATCTTAGGGGAGGTTTAGTATTTAGCATGTAATATTTGGGGTTGGGAGTAGAGGTTACTTGATGAAGGACCCACTTGCCATTTCATTCCCATAGCAGAACACCCTGGTGATCATCACCTGTTTGATTCGGGAACCACACAGATATTTTCTTCCATTTACAATGGCTGTTCTATTCCTGGGAGAGCCATACATTGGGATGACCTCAGTGAAAAACGTGGATCCAAGCAAGTACAGACTTGGCCCCACTACATTTACTATTCATTTCAGAAGGATGACATTTCAGAATTAGCAGATGGGCACAAGAGGAGAACTGACCTGGAGCATCCACACCCCTAGCATCAGGAGGGGGTCTGATTGAAAGCTGAGACTGTTATATTGGTTCCATATTTATGCCTTTTGCTAAGAAGCTCAAAAATGTACCTTTTGCTTTCGTATTCTTTGTTCATCAAGAGTTGGTCATGCATTCTTTTTCTTCCCTCCATGGTATTCTGTAATACTGCAAATTATCTACTTTTTGGTCTTTGTATGTGTAGCTAAAATAATGAGTGTTTTTTTCTAAGCTGATTTAAGATGTCGGATGCAGTGGTGACGTTAAGCAGAAAGCAGGTGATTGATTCTTGGTTCTGGCAGAGAGAAAACAAACAAGAAACTTGACCCAAGCTCAGGAGTATGTGTATCGAGCTTTTCTGAAGAGGAAGTGTCAGAGCTCTTTACTGAAGAGGTACTGAAAAGAAGTAACCTAAAGGCATCAGGTTGGTAGGTAATCATACCTACTTTCAATGCTTGAGGCTTTGGTAGGTTCATCCGAAACCCGGTCTTTAGACTTGCTCTCCAATGTCGACTCAGCATTGACTCAATTGGCACCAATAAAACAAGTCCCAATTATGGACCATTCTAAAACACACATCACATATACATTAAGTGCCTTATGTATGTACTTTCACCTATAGCATGCTGTGTTATCAGTTTTTATCACTATGACAAAATACTTGAGATGATCAATTTATAGAGAGAAAAGGTTTATTTTGGCTCACAGTTTCGGAGATTATAATCCAAGGTCAGTTATTCCTATTGCATTTGAGGCTAAGGCTAAAGCAACACATCATCCTAGAAGCACACTAAGAAGGCTACTCACATCATGGCACTGGGGACAAAAAGGATAAGGAAGAAAAAGCCAGGATCTCAATGACCTCTCCAAGGCATGACTCTGCACCAGGCTTCCTGCTCTAAGCCTCATGTCAAGGTTCCACCATCTCTCTAAGAGTGCCACAGTTGGAAGTAAAGAATAGAACACACCCACTGTCAGGGAGCACTCACTAAACTGGGATGCTGGGCTAAGACATCTCTGTATAGATGAGAGGACCATGCCAGCTAGAAACGCACAGACCCTTGTCATGAAGCTTGCTTCTCACATGTCTTGATTCTTTCTTTGCTGTTCTGTCTCTCTCATTCCATCCCTTTTTCTCTTCCTTTCTTTTTCCCTGTGGGTCTTTTGTCTTCTTCCCACTCTCTTTTGTTCTTCTTTTACTTTCTCCTACCTTTCTTTGTCTAAAAAAATTAGCTATTTGAGGTAGAATTTGTGCAAATTATAGCTTTGAAAATGACCTGACAGACTGATAAAGAGCAAGATGCATAGGGGAGAGGAAGGTGGGAGTGAGCTCCCTGAGAGAGACTGCCTCGGATGAGGGGTGTTTCCATTCTCCTTCCCCTGGGGCCTAGCACAGAGCTAGGCACTGTGAAAGCCCAAAGTAATCAAGCAATTTAAACTGAAATGCGAAGTAAAGAAAGATTTTAAAATTCAGCAAGGAGACAACTCTTGCCACAATGGCCAAACTTAATTCCACAAGAAGGCCACCAATTTGTTATTTCTATTATGACACATGTTATGGAGAAGAGTTCACTTAAGTCTGTTGCAATCCACATATATGCATATCCATTCCATTAGATGATACTGCAGTAATTGGATACACTGATGATTCTAAAATAGCTAATGTTTATTAAACACTTATACCTGGCAAAGATTCTAAGTGCTTGACATAAATAACTCTAATATTAGATAGGTTAGGCATCATACAATTTATAATGATGAATCTATGTATTGCCTACATTCCATGTTTTTTTCCATTTATTTTCAAAGTTAAAACTTATGGCTATATTTGAATGTAGGTTTGTCCTTATTAATAACATTAACTTCCCTCTAATCAACATACAAATATCACATGGATGCAGTACCTGCTTTCATAAGTTTTCCAGATAGATGTCGGTATCACTGCCATCATTTTATAAGTTCAGAGAATGAATGTATCAAAATCAAACTTGATCTTGGATATTCTCTTTGAGGACAATGGAGATCTCTCCTTTAAGCCAACCAGGTGTATTATGTTTCATTTCCCCCATAGGGTAGAAAATCCAGCTTGAAAGCACTATGAAATTGTAATGGTTATTTTCCTGGATTTTTCTTTATCATCTTGTGACAAAAAGCTTAATATCTGACTTAAAAACATACTCTAAGGAGAGATTTCATACTTTGTTTGGTAAGGGCTAAGTGGGCCACTTAAAATAAAACATCATTATATCTGAAGAAAAATAAATTCTACTTATTTTCTATGCTATCTCTAGGGAAACATTTGCACGTTACAGGTGCTTCATGTGTATAAACAGTAACAATCCCCTGCATTGTAATACTCAGTGTAGCATTTGCATCATTACAAAATTGTACTAGTGCCTACGAATTTTTGACTAATTAGCTTTCTTGAGCAATAAGAGCTTTTTAATAAGGTACATATCATTTACAATATTACTAATGAAATGTGAAAGCGATTCCATCCCCAGTAAGATAATGGGCAACTTGTTTTAATTGTTAACATTTTTTCTTGCCCACAATGACACGGTCATTATTTCACAGACACCACTTATCATGAAATCCAGGAGGATTAATGGTTTCACTTATACTGGTGAAAATGTTTAAGCTGTCCCGATTATCAGTGCAGTTGGAAAGAATAATGGTTATTTATCATTGCGTTTAGCAGGAGAATGAATTGTCCCCAGGATGGTGGCACCATTAACCCTTTGAGGAAGTGGCAAGAGAGTGTTATGGCAGACTCAGAGAACCAGGATTTAGAATGGCTGTTGGCTGGCAGGTGGTTTATTCTCCCCTAGGACTACCTAGGAGAATTATATACCCGGCCAGCAGAATTGGGAGCAGCTTAGTGCGTTACCCAGCTTTGCATGTCTGAAATTAAAACTGGTCGCTGCTGACCTATCCTGAGGAAGGACGAGCGAACTGCTACACTGAGAAAAAAAATCACGAGAAAGAGAAGCTCTGTGAAAGGAAGATGGCGTTTGTAGATTCTTTGCTTTTCCTCTCCTCGCCTAAAGAAACAAACAAAAATGTGAATAGCTGGAAATATTCCCATACACTTTCTCATTCCCAGCTTTTTGCTATCTTAATTTAACTAATATATTTTAATACAAATTATAACTCCTTAGAAAGTGCTGACCTACCTGGCTTAATCATACATAGGTAATGAACTTTCTTAACTATTATTTAATTATTTATTATTCCCAATTATTACTTAAGAATAAAAGCAGATAACACTGTGTCCTTACAAGAGAAGCCTTTGATTTAGTAAAACTTGAAGGAGAAATATTAATCTGCTGCATTATATTTAATATTCAGATGTGGTGAATGCTTTAACTTATGCAGGGCAATACGAAAAGAAATTACTGTATCAAAAAATACAGGCTATATTACGAGACTCAATATTTGTCTTCAGTAAAATCAACAGAAGGACTCCCTTTGGGGATGGTGACCTGATTTCAAAAGAAATAGAATTCCTCTCTCACCACGCAGCCTCTCCGCATGGCCAATGCGGGAAAGGCCCGGCCAGCCTGGGATTCCCCCTCTTCTCTATCCTGTGGTTAAGACATCAGGGCAGCTCTAATTCATGAGACAGGAGAGGTGGTCCTGAAGCTCACACACTTCTCCATGAGGGCCCAGAGGGCAGGTCGGGGGGAGGGGATGCGAGGAGAGAGGGCAGCAGCAACAACAAAAATCAAGCGTGTTTTAGGAGATACAGCTTGGCTGCCTTATCTTGTTACAGAGAACACAGTGCCCTTCCTCCTCCAGAGAAGCAGCCATGGTTCAGCCCTGTCAGACAGCGTGAGGACCACTCTGCTCAGTGCCTGAACAGAGAGAAATCTGCTTCTTAATGGCAGACAGCTCTGGAGGATGAGACTGCATTCAAACGCCTTCAGTTTTCTAAAGGACTACACGGAAACTGCTACTGCTTTTTGCTGGACTCATACACACAATTACCATTCCAAAGGCTACCTCTACTTCTCACACATTAAGGAAGTGTGTGTCAAGCTACTTCTGGAAGGGAAGTGCAGGTAGTAGGGGTGTGAATGGACATTGTGCTAGTCCACACAACAGGGAAAATCATTTTGCCTGCTCAGCTGCTTTCCAGATTGGGTAGCAAGATAGACTGTGTAAGGAAACTTCTAGAAGGATAGCTATCATTCTATGTGATCTGTTGACATATAGGTGTTTCCTTGAGACAAGAAACAAGGCGGTTTCTCCTGGAGCCCCATGAGGTGTACTGAAGCCACACACCCCAGTTGTGGGAGGTGCGAGAGGTCAACGAAACTGCTGCTGGTAGATGAAAAGGCATGAGGGATGAAAGAGATATAGAGAAAGAAAGGCAAGATGAAAAGCAAGAAGAAAGGAATAGAAGGACGTCACACATCTGAATGGTAAAACACAGTGACCCAGATAGCTACAGATGTGGCTGAAGAAATTACAGAGGGAGTTTAATGAACAGACCGGGTTCAGAGTTTCTGACAGACAGCATGAGATTATGGTTCCCTCTGTAGATTGGAATCTTTGTTTCCTTAACGCTACATGTGAACTTCCCCTGACATTATTCGGTGAAGAGCGATTCCAGTGGAAAATGAAACAGAGAGCTAAGGATGATGATTTCTATGAAAGACAGTACCAGAAAAATGCCCTAAGAGAATTTAATTCCTTCCTAATGGAGTCCAGCACCTTCTAAGTTATACATGAAAATGGTATCATAGCCTTTTTCAGCCAGTCAGATGCTTGATTTCAAGATAGGGTAGTCTAACATAAAATGTAACTTTTATTCTTGTTGCTAAAGTAAATGTAAATGTGCTAAGCAGCTAAATAGAAAACTAAAAATTCCAAAGAGTCTGTGCCTTAAATCTCCACTAACAGATGGAAGAGGTAAAGAGAGAAGATTCCGAACAGTGTACCTTGGACCTAGCAAGGCGAGCAGCAATCTCATCAAAATGATGTCTGAGATTGAGGGAGACTGCTTTCCGAGTACTTACTTCAAGTCCTGTCTTCTTATCCCAGTGGTTGTAGAACCACTTTTGTAAATGCTGACCATCAGTGCAGTGCTTTGCTTCCCAACCACTGCAGTTTCTTGTCCCTATGAACTTGGACTTGGACTTAGAGTAGCTTTCAAAATCATGAACTAAAAATTAAAAGAGGAAAGCAGGAAATCGCATTCACTTAAGTTTAGAAAAGTATCTGGTGGGCTGGGGAGATAGTTCAGTAGAATAAGTGCTTGCTTGCTTGCTTGGCAAGCTCAGGGTCCTGAGTTCAATCCCCGGTACTGAAAAAAAAAAAAAGAAAGAAAGAAAGAGAGACATCCAATGCCTTTAAAGTAAATACAGGAATGAGATGGGAAGTTGTTTACAGCAAGGCAGGAGCCATAATTGTTAAAAATGACCAAAAGTCAGATTTTGACACACACTGGTACAGTGGTGGTAAAGTAGCAGCTTGGCTTTAATGAATGGCTTCCTAATTCCACTTTTTTTTCTTTCTTTCTTTTTTTTTTTTTCAATTATAACCACCTCTCTATGCCAGCTGGAAGCCAATGCTCTGATGCCCCCAACCCAGTTTGTTATGTTGGAACGTGCACTCCCTCCCTTCCTCCCTTCCTTCCAAAGGGCACATTTTTAATTGACATATTCCTAGAAATATATTAGGTCAGATTAGCTGAGACAGTGCCAAGTATACGTGAAATCCTACCTTTTCCATAAAACAATTCCTAAAATAATGGTATGTTTTAATTTTCATTTTGACTTACATTTAAATCCTGGGTTATCTTACTAAAAAAATATGTGGTGGTGATTTAGTAACTTAACTACACAAATTCCTATCATGTCTCCCTCCCTTAGCAGCTAAACACAAGCATCGTCCATGATTAGGCGGCCATAATGCGCCTACATTCTGGTGCAGGGTCATCATTTCACTAAAAATAACACATGTTCTGGTTTATGAAGCAGGGCTAATGGAAGATCAGGTGCGTGGAATTCCCTCAAATATTCAGCTCACCTGGTGCCTGACGAGATTGTACTTGGGCCACAAGATGGTGTCAAGTGACCTGGTGAAGCTCATGTGTCATGCAATACCTTATTCCCTGCTCAGAGCAATCGGCATCAAGCATCACACATAGTCATGCACAACAGTCAGAAAAAAAAACAAAAACATAGTGATGAAATGTGTTTTCTTTTTTTTTTCCATTTTAGAAGAATCACAAAATGTTACACAAGTGAAAGAAGAACTTAGAGGATAGCTATTCCTAAAGTGACATACAGGCTCACTGAAGGGACGATCACTTCCAAGGCGAGAATCTTTGCTGCACACACTTCTATCCTTGTTCATCCCATTGTTGGGCTCACTAATGATTTTAACTTTCACTGACTGTTTGCTGGATACATGGGAGTTCAGTCCACACAAAATTTGCTATGACACTGTAAGAATGTTTGTGACTCCTCTGGCACATACGGTAAGTCTAACAGGTAGAACTGACACCAGTCACTCCACGTGACATAGTTCAGGACATTTCTACCTGATTTCAGGCAATCTGACTGGAGTGCCTCTGTGGCTAAACATGATTTGGTATGGTCTCAGAATATTGAGAGGAAGAATAAGAACATACTTCCCATCCCTAGATAATGGGGAGATGTCAGCAAGCTAATTAAAGGCAGTGTCTCAGTGTCTCAGTCATTCTATATTTTTATGCGACTCTACATGGTCTCATTTTATAGACTAAAATGTTATGTAGTCAAAATTAAGTTCCAAAGCATCACACTGCCACTAAAGAAGCATGTGTGATTATCTTCTATTTCGTTTTAATTCCTAAAGATAAAGAGCCATCAAGTGTTGGGGTAATTAAATTACCCCAATCCATTATGTTTTAGAGTATGTTAGACTTGGTTTACTATTTACACAATTCACTAGAAAATTTTAACTGACTGTGATGGTTCAAATGTGATATGTTTGGAGCACAGAGAGACTAAAGCAAGAGTTAAAAATGCAAAACGCAAGCGTACTAGCTGGATAGTGGCAGAAGATTAAAATTCAGTTACTTGCTCACATTATTTGTCCATCAATCAGTTTTCTGGAAATTGTGAAAGGAGGTTCCCAAAATTAGCCCATCTAAACCATCTTGCACTGTTTTGGAGTTTCAGTGATGTTAACTTGTACTTATTTATAACGCACCACTTCACGGTGCTCTTACCTCGGACCGACACTGCAGAGCATTAAATTTCCTCATTATTGTATTGAAATGATTGCCAACACCTCATGGCTCATGCAGTTCCTTTGGAGAACTGGAGCTACTGCCGAGATTCTAGAGATCCTTGTGTGAGTGTTTAAATCTGCAAGATCAGCGAAAACAAAACCTAAAGTTTGACATGATCCCCAGTTAACTTCATAATATTGAGGTGATGTGAGGTAGAGACTCACCAGTGATTACCATGGGCCTTGGAAGTCTGGACCTCTCTGACTTCTCTTCTCTGATACCATTGCCCCAAAATAAGATCTATATGGAAGATGGCAAAATAATTCCCTAAAGAAAGGTTGCCAAGATCTCTATTAGACAGATATGAGTAAAGAATCAATTCACACCATTTTTTTTTTCTTTATGAGACTGAGTTTTACAAACAGTTTTGATTTACTTCCACTCATTATTGATAAATAATGATGTGGCCCTTGAATTTAAGTTAATGCATAAATTATTCATCCACATGAAATCAGGAACCCACGTAATATTTTAGCTTCCCCATCACCTCTTCATTGATATGGAAAGAGTTACTTAGGACTGTGAAATCCTGTAAACTGATTGAGTAATATCTTCTAATTAATGGTAGTAAGTCCAAACTGGTCAATGAAATTTATGACAGAATCAGATCCTTTCCACTGATGCCATGTTTTTCCCAAGATAAGTGAAAAGTAGAATAGCTGTTGCCCTGCTTGAATGGGTTATCTTTCAACACAAGGTGTTGTAGCCTTTGTAAATATACCGAGTATTTCTTTAAGAATAGTAATGGAAGTTTGATAAGGATTTTGACCCTATAATTCAAGCTTTAAACAATGTTGTGCTTGGAATATAGCAATAGAAGAGCACAATTTAACAGTTCAAATACTAATAGGTGCTCTAGAGCAAATAAATAAGCATCTTGAACCTCCAGGTACTTATATGTCATAGTGGAGTTTGCCACTGGAATTAGATGAGATTATTTACATACTGCTCTGGTTAGGAGCATAATAGATGATGAGAACATCATGGTATATATCATGAGGGAAACAACCAAGCAAGCCGCAGGCAGTCTCTGACTCCCGGCTCACAGCATGCGCGCTCTACATTATGCATTTTCCCACAGTGTGGCATAAGTTGAAGCCGTCAGGATCTGCATGCCCTGGCCTTCTCATTTCCGAATTGTATGTTTAGCTCTGGGTCAGCTGGGAAGTGCTGTGGCGTTTAAGATTGTGTGGGGAGCCGGTTCGCATCTGCCTGCGTGTTGCCAGAGTCCAGATGGTCCTATTTTACCATCGCTAACACGAGCACCAGGCGTCACACATCACCCCCATTTTTCTTTTCTTTATCGACCCCCCACTCTCTATTCTACAAAATTGAGAAACCAAACAACCATAAAGCCACGATTTGTGCCTAAATCAGATCGAAGTCCTCCCCTAGAATCCTGCCATCCTAGTGGCGTCTTAATAGAGCAAACCAAGCTGTTGGCTGACTATTGCTCACTGTGTAGCTCCGGCCACATGTGCTTGAGCACAGCCACCACCCTGCAGCTCGCATATGATCATTTATTTCATGGTGCTATAAAGTGTGCGGAGATGAAGCGGACAGAAAACACCGAGGCACTGCGGTGCAATTCAATTTAGTCAAATATCAGACATCCACGCAGAGCAAATGGAACATGAGTAAAGAATCTGATCCAACTGCCTACTGGTGTAATTGACTCAACAGAGCCAGCCTGTGTCATTAGTCCCATAAACAGTTGCATTTACAACAATAAAACTGAAAAGCATGGAAATTAAAAGCTGTTAGGATTTTCTCTGGTGTGCATTTATCTTGGAAGAAGTGTGTATACTCTCTAAACAAATGTTTTTAATCTCTTTGGTAAACTGGCATCACAGTGACCTGTGTCAGCAGTGCCTTGCCCACCAAACAGCGATCACGTTTGAGAAAGATGAAGTGAGAACTGGCTAACGTGGGGTGATGCACTACTGAAGTTGTCCAGAGCATGTATTCTGGGCTAGTTAAATAGAAGAGCATACAGCTCCCAAACAGGAATCTAGGGTTATATCTGCAATTTGAAGTTATTTGGGGGAATACAGTAAACATGGTATTTATTGTGATACAAAATTGTGCAGCTTAAATAACTCTTGGTCTGAAAGTTTAGTCTATGGTTTCCCAAGAGTATTTTTCCTCAGTGGCTGAACACTTTGATGGGTAGGGGCTCGCCATAATGTTTCATTGACGAGTAGGTGCTGGACAAAAGGAGCTGGCCATGTCCTATAAAGGTGGTCTTTTGACTCATGCCTCCTATCTCCATTCCCATGAAATTTAAACTTGGGAGTCTTTCCTGTGAAATCTCATGTCAGTAGTGAGAAGCTAGGATGTCCCGCTATCCCTGGTGAGATAGTCTTGACCACTTAACCAAAACTTGAGAGTATACAGCAAAGAGAAAGAGCAGAGTTCATAGATTATTAAAGTTTTTATTAGGAGACGTTGCCCACCTGTAAGTGAATTAATCAATATTTCACCTGTGAAGATGTCTTTAGTTGAAGAGAAGGTGTTCATGGAAAAGAAGCACTTGAATTCTATAGCAGCAGTCCTCCCTGGTTGTGTGGTTTGCAGCACAGGCTGATGTGACATTGAAGGCAATCCATGCCTTTGACACTTTGGACTTCCCTGGAGTATATACTCGGGGGACCTACAGAACTGGCCAAGCATGCCCCAGATCCAAAACTGGTGCTGGAGATTTGATATGCATGTCTGTAATCCCAGAGCTAGGGAGGCTAAAACAGGAAGAATGCCCTGAATGCAAACTGCATAGTGAGATCCAGTACCAAATGCATAAAATTAAAAAAAAAATTGAATGGCTAAGTGACTTAAAGAGATCTATGTGACATAATCACATTTGTTGTCAAAACTTTGACATTAAAATGTAAGAGAAATAGTGACTTTTTTATGTATTTAGTACAAGGTATATAGGGTCTCACTATACAGATAGGACTCATAATGATCCTCTTATTTTCAGCCTCCCAAGTGCTGGGATTACAGGCATGCACCACCATGCCTAGTCTCAATCACCATCTCAGCATGTCCCAGGAGTGGGGCCAGCACAGCACACCAGGAATTGAATCCTGGTCCCTGGCAGATGCTTTAGTTCTCTGAGCCCTCTGGCTGGCCTGACAATGATCTTTTTAATATGCTCAGATTTTCATCAGCGGACACATATTTGTAAGTTAATGAAGGAGTTGTGGATTAAACTGGTGCTTAAAAGTTTAAAATTATAAATAATCATAGTGCCATTTATTAAAAGTTTGAGTCAGTGTATTTGTTGGTTTTCAAAATGCTGAACAAAAGTTTCTCATATCAGATATTTTATGGGGCAACTCTAATAGGAAAGTAATTTCACAATAGCTTATGTTCCACTGGGTTTTCATACATATTCTATATAATTTGTGGGTTCCTGTGAATGGCAAATATTTATTCTACTTGTTTCAGCTGCCTTTCCTCCCCACCTTTCATGCTTTTCCCTTGGACCACTTCTTTATTGCAGGAGCTCCATCCCCTTGTCCCCTTGTCTTCATCCTTTACTGTTTGCTCTGCTTGCACTTTGCCTCACTCAAATAAGAGATGCCATGCCATCTTTAAACTTGTGTGTCTGGCTTGTTGCACTCAATGTTGTATTTCCCAAGTGCATGCATTTTCCTACAAATGCCTTCGATGCATCATTCTTTATCGCCTAGCAGTATTCAATTATATGTAGACACCACATTTCTTTATCCTTTTATCTGCTGATGGGTACACAGCCTGTTTCCAGGCTTTAGCTATGATGAGTTGTGCTGCTATAAACATTGATGTGCTTGCATTGCTTCAGTATCGTGATTTTCTTAAAGTAGCTAGTGAAATCCTAATAGCCCTTATAGCTTCCAGATCTTTGCCAGCGCTAAACAAGAAGAGATTCTGGAGGAGCTACAGTGAAGAAAATAGAGGACCTGTTAGAGAGGAGGCAGACAAACATTAGAGCTATTTAGAAGTACAATGAGTTAAGATGTAGTATGGAAATAATATTCAGCGGACCAGCACTACCAGGTAGAATTATGCAACATGTTTTTCTTTTGCAAGTGTAAAAACAGGGGACTAAAAACCAGAAGTTTAGTTTGATCAGGAAAGTTCAAGTCAGGCTGGCCTATTAGCTCAGTGGACTAAAGCACCTGCTTAGGCAGAGCACATCGGCTGGGGTTTGATTCCCAGTGTGTAATGCCTGGCCATGCCTGCAGGATGCGCTGAGATGATGATTGAGATTGGGTGTGGTGGCACATGCCTATAATCCCAGCACAATGGGAGGCTGAAAACAGGAGAATCCCTATGAGTTTGATCTATGAAGTGAGACCCTGTAGACCCCATAGACCCTATCCTACAAAAAAAGGAAGGAAGGAAGGAAGGAAGGAAGGAAGGAAGGAAGGAAGGAAGGGAGGAAGGAAGGAAGGAAGAAAAGAAACTTCAAGTCACTAAACTTTTCCTTGCTCATGTGGCTGCCAGGTCATAAAATTCCAATTTAAAACATTAGCTGAAAAAAGGAAGAAATGCTAATTTGAATAGCATAACACAGACCCCACATAGTGAAACCAGAAAGAGGGTCTTAGAAGAAGTATGGGAGGTATTTTTGCAGCTGGGCAAAGGTGATGTCTTAATGGAGACATTTGAATTATATCTAAACTATTACATACACCTGCACACCCTGTAGCATTTGAGCATATTATATCAGTTATCCTTTTCTATTTTATAGAAATAGATCCAATTCATTAAGTACATATAGATAGTCAATGCATCACTGATTCTGCTGTGAACTTTGTATCCCAGTATTGAGCTCACCTTGGATGACAAGGTCAGCATCTACTTCCTGCATGTTGGCTATAGGTCGTAAGAATAGCTTTAGTACCAACCATCAGTGGTCTACAGTTGCCACAAGGATAGAGCCAAGGGGAATGGTCCTCTGAGTAAAAGAAAATGGAAAAGGAAGGAAATGTTCTGTGCAATTTCCATGCTTGTTTGTTAGAGACAGAATAGGGTTCATCCCTAGTCTCCAATGTGATTCTATCTAATGATAGGGTCTTTAAAGAAAAAAATAGTAGGTTAGGGCTAGGTTGAGGTTAACTGAGGACATATACATGAGGCTCTGTCCCATATCACTTTCATCCTTTTAAGAGAGGAGGAGGTATCATGACCACCTCCATGCACGCAGAAAAGTTCATGGGAGGACACGGGGAGAGGATAGTGCCATGCCAGCCCAGAGAACTTGTAGACCCTTATTTGTGAGGAGCAAATTGCTCTCTCCCTCCCTCCTTCACTTCCTCCCCCCTCTTTCCCTCTTTCCCTCCCTCCCTCCCTTTCTTCCCCTCTCCCAGCTTCTCTCTTCTTGCCTTCTTCACTGTTTTCTTCTCCCTCCATTCCCTCTCCCTTCTCTGCTCCTTCTCTTGCATTCCTTTCTCCCTCTCTCCCTACTAACTCCCTCCCTTAGGTTCATCTTCTTCCTCTCCTCCCTCCCTCGCTCCCCTTCTCTCTTCCTTCCTTTCTCCCTCTCTCCCTCCCTTGCCCCCTTCCTCTGTCCTTCTCTCCCTATTTCTTTCCCTCCCTCTATCTTCTTCAATCTCCCTTTCTGTGATGAGAATTGAAGCATGGTGCCCGCAGCTGGATACTGTGTTACATCTCCAGCTATTTGAATTTATTTTCATTATTTTGCAATAGGATCATGCTAGGCCGCTAGGTTATCTGTGCCAGAGCCAACTTTGCAATTCTTCTGCTTCAGCCTG
The DNA here is from genome assembly GCA_004027915.1 of Capromys pilorides. NCBI lineage: Eukaryota > Metazoa > Chordata > Mammalia > Rodentia > Capromyidae > Capromys > Capromys pilorides. The sequence continues at coordinate 3,889 of PVKN010016426.1, read as the reverse complement.
ACAAATTATGGGCTTATAGCCATGGGCCACCACAAACAGTTTTGAGAAAAACAAAACAAAACAAAACAAAACAAAAAAAACTATCTAGTGTTTGGTGGTGAACAATGGTACCTCTGTCTACTGTTCTTATTTATATAAATTCAAATAAACTGTACAGTGAGATCTACACTGCTGGAAACAAAGCCTATAGTCACAGATTTAGTAGAGTATAATTGACCTACAACCAATCAACCACTCATAATTACAGGTGAAATTTATTTTCGCATACACATACGAAGCCATCACAAAAGTTGGAATAGTGTGCCCATATGCTACTTCATAATCATCTCATGTTCTTTCTAACTGTTACCTTCCAACCCTGCCCAAGCGCTCCTCCATCCTTTGATTTTGTCCAAAATATTTTAATTTTTTTATTACTATTGATAAGAAATATTAATGAGACAGTTTAAGAACACATTTGTAGTATAGCCACAATAATTAACACAATGCATATTGTTGTGTTCACAGTAGTTATTCAGAGTAAAGGATGCAGACGTGATAGTTTTTCCAATCACTATTTCTATAAAAAATTCTTCTCATTGAACTAAGAGGAAGTAGTGGTATACATAATCCAATATTCCATAATCATAGTGGGTTATTGGCAGAACTGGCAATGATTTAAACCTTTTATAGCCCTGCATACTAATCTAGCTTTACTTTTTATGCCTTGTGGTTAAAATTTTCTGCTGGTTGGTTAAGGGCAAGTTAAAGCAAGACCTGTACAACAGCATGTAACTTTTGTATCTCCCAAGGTCAGCCAAATCTCAGGACTTACCTTGAAACCGTGTAACAGTGCTTTGTAGAACTGTTGTCAGTATCAGCTGTCTGGATGCATCACAGCCACTGCTTGACCAGTTTGTTCTTTGTGAAAGCCTGAGAGAATGTTCTCTCTCTAGGTGACTCTCCTTAGGCACAGTATACATTGTTAACACCTTTCCTCTCTGGTCTCATAATCTCCTTGGTCAGAAAATTTGGGACACCACTGAGTTACAGGATGCTACAGTGTGGTTCTCTTTTTTATCTCAGTCCTCAATGACCTTGAAGGGTGAGGGCCAAAACATTGGGTATCCTTGTAGCCCTTCTTTTTCTCTAATTTTATAGTCTATAAAATTATGTTCTTAACCCTCCAGAAGAGAAGTTTAGTGATACTATTATTCTATAACATAACTACGTGAATTTAACATTCAAGATGTCTGAATGTCAGACATCTTAGACTTAACATGGAACTGGTATTTTCCATCAATCATTGATATTCTAATAAATAACTATAGAATGTAATAAAAGCAGTTACACGTTTTTACACAGAAATTTAGAAGTGTAAGCATATACAAAATTGTAGCCAGACAATCCTATGGCATTTTTCCTTCTCTCTTACTCTCTCTTTATACCCTTTTTTGTTTTCTTATAAAACAACCATTTACTTGAGAGAGAATATAGCAGTAACTGAAATTACATTAGAAATAGCACACATCTAAAATATCAGAATGACAGGCACTCCAAGTAGTTTTAGTGTTACACGTTGCTATCCTCAGTGTGAAAAACCTGTTGGAGGTTCTTAGAGCCACTGTCTAATTCATCCTGTGTATATAAGTGCACGGTGCATGGTTTTGCTCCTGCCATGTTTCCTGTATTTTCTGCTTGCAGTCTCTTCATTGTTTAACCCTTAAGATCTTGATTTCCATTCAGCTGTGTTATGCCTTTCCATTTTATTGCTTTTCAGTTCTTACACTAGGGAGACCATACGATATTTACACATGTAGGTCTGGTTTATTTCATTTATGAGTATATTTTCAAGATACATCCACTTATATATGAAGTCTTCTAGTTTCTCATTCTTTATAGCTGAGTAATATTCCATTGTATAAAAATCACACATCTTTTTTCAACCATTCTTCAGATGATGGGCATTTTGGTTGTTTCCAAGATTTGGCTATCACAAATTGTTCTGCTATGAGCATAGTTGCACAGATATCCTTATGATATGATGTTTTCAGTTCTGGGAAAATTCTTAGTAGGGGGATATCTAGATTAAATGAGATTCCAGCTTTCTGGGGCAAGATGGTATCTAAATGTGGTTTTTAATTTGCATTTCATGGATGGCTAAAGACGTACAACATTTCTTCATTTATTTATAGACTTGTTGAATTTCTTTCTCTGAGAAGTGTGTGTTTATCCAACATTTTCAGTTTTAAGCTTTGCATTTAAATATATTTTCCCCATAGAATTCGTTTTCGTATGCTATATGACTCACTATGCATTGAAGTTATTATTTTGCATATAGAGGTCCATTTTTTTATATTTGTTCATTAAAAGACTACACTTATTCACTACACTATAATTTTTGTAAAGTCAATTATCTATATATAGGTATGGTCCATTTCTGAGTTCCCTTCTGTTCTCCTGGTGGGTCTGTTAATTGCACATTAATAAAGTCTTGATTATACTCACTACTCAGTATTGTTTTTTAATAATCAATTATAGCAATGTTTTAAATGTTGAATGAACAATAAACATAAATATAAAAGCTCCACCTTTGCCTTGCAAGTATGATGACCTGTGTGCAAAGATGGAGTTTCATGTCTATAATAAGTACCTAACCCTAGTGTCTGTTAGGACATGCCTTGTAACTGATTTCAGTTGTATGCATGGACAGGCTTAATCTGAAATGCTAGATATATGTGTTGACTTTAGTATATGACCCTTCATTGTTAAGATGTATTTAACTGGCAATCAGAAAAAAGAAAAATTTTGGAAGTGTTGTTCTGTCTATAGTTATTTGTATTAGGTAGGGACTCATTGTGATGCCTCTGCATTCTACTGCCTCAACTATTACTTGAGGGTGGCAGAAAATACAATTGAGCCTGTGATATCAGTGATAGAAATGATACCTTTCTAAAGAAGGGATTTATTTATCATAATGCTACTTCCTAAGCATCTGCATTTCTAGGATTGCAATCCTTTCTGCTATGCCATCTATCTACCTATCTATCTATCTATCTATCTATCTATCTATCTATCATCTATCTATCTATCTATCTAAAACTGTTGGCCACTCCTAATTACATTGTTTTTCCCTTCTCTTCAGACCACGATAAGCCTTTGAGTTGTGATTTCTGAGCCGGATAACTTTGAAATTAAAGTGAAGGGACTGGGGCCGGCGAGATGGTTCAGTGGTCTAAAGCGCCTGCTTAGGAGGGCTCAGGCAACTGCGGGGACTGCAGGTCGATCCCTGGCACCACATGCTGCGTCAGCGCCACCACCAGGGCAGGCTGAGCCAGCCACAAAATGAATAAATAAAGAAACAAACAAACACAACAAGCAAACAAATAAATAAATAAATAAAATTTTTTAAAAAAAAGAAACCTTAACATTTAAAAAAAAAGAAAATAAAGTGAAGGGACTACACAGAAAGGTTATTTGTAATAGGTATTCCTCAGGTATGTCACAGGCTTTTTTTTTTTTTTTTTTTTAACCCATTTGACTTAATGCTCTAAAGTAACTGTAATTTAATAGTACTACTATAGCAAATTAGGATAAATAGCTTTACTGGTATGTTTAAAAAAGTCATATGTTTACATGCTTATTCTGGGTATCACAATTTAAGCTATTGTTAAAATGAGTGAAAGTGTTCATAATCTACTGATTAGAAAGCAAAAAAAATGAAAGTAAAGTGCTGATCATTGCTGCATTTAATTAATAGATCTTAATACTAGATAACATTAAAATTCCAACTTTATTTTTTTTTTTTTCAAAATTACTGTGGCTTTGCTAGGACTTTTACATTTTTATATAAATATGGCATTAATTTGCCAGTTCTACAGTAAGAGTCAAGCCTGTCAGAATTTTTCCT